>JANHGC010003424.1:133287-145773 GCA_027560395.1 Boaedon fuliginosus
TTTTGTAAGTCCAGTTCTTTTTATTAAATAAAAAAGCAGAGACAGATAGAATTCCCAAGAGTCTCACTTAAAGTCCCTTGCAATGGATCCCTGCAACGGATAGCCGCTGCACAGCTCTTGGATCAGAGTATTTGCAGAATACCATGAAGTTTTTGAACGCGATCCCGCGCAGCGCGCTTTTGACAGCCAATCTGGCAGCGCGTCCACGAAGCAGGTAACCAGAGAACCGGGAGAAACCCATCTCTGTACATACACACACACACACAATAGACTTAGTCTACAATGCAACTATAAAAATAGTTTTGGATATATCTTGGGTCACCCAAGTAGCACCAGTGCATTGCAATCTGATTCCCTATATTTCTGGGTGTAATTCAAGATGCTGGTTAGAGTCCACAAACCCCTTTATGACATAAGGTTGGGCAGGATCACTTACCTTGACTTACTTGTGCCAATCCCATAATATGTAGTAGAGCTTCAGGACCCTTCTACAAAACAATGGTCTCTGATGGGAACCTAGGAAAAGTGCCTTCTCTTTTGCAACACCTGCTCTGTGGAACTACATTTGCTCCAAGATTTGAATGCCCCTATCTTTCTGTCCTTCTGCAAAGCCTTAATACCCTATTAATGGATTTGACTAGGGAGCCATCCCACAGACTTCCTGAGAGAAGAATCCAAATCCAAGAACTCAGTTGAGATCTGTGTGGATTTGCTTCAGTTAATTCTATTCTCATTAATATTTCTGTTAGTCCATTATACTATTAGTTTCTTTCTGTTTCAAATGCTTATCATATTATATTGTACTGTGTTTTTAATTCCTTGCTTACATGTTTCCAGAAATTGCAACTCATTGAGAGGCATTTGGCAAATTGGACAGCCATATATGTCTAATTACATGATTCATATCCTACCCAATTCCACAAACTCTAAGCAGTTTGCAAACAAAACATCATAGAACATGTAGAAACCACCCATTTAAAATCTTTGTAACTTCATAAAGGCAGTAGCATGTGACAATGCCCAACAGAATAACTATAGTACTATAGCCCCTTCCTGAGCTTTGAAAAGGAAGAAATTAAGGGGTTAATTTTTTCCATTGCAATGGGACAGTCACATGTGGGCCAGAGAAACTTTCCTCTGGCCCACATGTGTTTAAGAAAGTGAAAGCACCAGTAACACCACTAATCCGTCTCTATTAGCAATATGTGACCATATCAAACTTGTCATGTTCAAAAGTTGGCCTCTATTAGTTGTATTTTGGGGAAGAATTGTGACTTCTCATCCTTCAGCTAGAATTGAAAGCATCATCTCCTAGTGTGGGAGGAAGTTTCCATTGTAGTTAGTGATATTTTCTAAGTAAAATTAATTTACTTAGGACTAAGTAAAATTAATTTACTTAGGAGTATATACTCAATGTCCCTCAAATCCAGCATAATTCTGGTTTAATTGCTTTCCTATCTTTAGATGATTGTATCTTCCCATTTTTCCCTGTACTGCTGTCTGGGAGAGCATATCAGCAGAAAAGGCTTAATCAGCCGAAGTAGCCCCAGGCTAAATGCATTCTATATGGACCACTGCACAACATGTGCTGATTAAAACTCCCCTAAGAATAGTGTGTAAAGTGGCTTGCTAACATGGATTCACAATATTTATGAGAACAGAAGCTATGTTGGACATTTATGTGTACTTTTAGCTGGCAATTGCCTTTTCTCCTGCAGAGGTTATTGTATCATCTGAATTTCATCAGATTATTACTTTTGATAGCAATACTGTGGTGAAATTCACTCCTGCTGCTTTTATACACTTCTTAAAATTATTTCACAATATTTACTTCTAGCTGAACTTTCACTTCCAATGGTATCACACCTTTAATCACAAGGAACAATCTTATAGGAAACATAGGGAACATGAACTGAATTCAGTTCAAATCGCTTGGAATCACAAATCTCGAATTGAGGGTGCTTGCAGGGTAGCTATTTTATCATGTGGTTATCTTGTTACAGCTGTGCAATATTAGGGGAGTTCCAATTAGAGCTCTGGCTTCACTTGCAAATAAAAAATGCTTCATAGTGTGCAGGAATACGAATCTAGCATCTATCTGCAGTTCCTTAAAGTAGCTGAGCCTTTCCCTGCCATCATGTGACTTCTTTAAAGGACAGATTCATGCTTCTGGAATCCAGTCTAAAAAAGCACTGCATAGCCTATTCCAGACATTACCAGGCTGCAAGTCTCCGCAAGGAAGAATTTTGTATCTCCAGATGGAAAATTGGAACTACTGATGCTCAGCTCTAACTAGATAAAGCTGTTGACTGGATCTGTTCCTTATAGTGAATGAAAATAAGGGCCCTTTCTATTTACAGGTATGAATTGGATTCTGTAAACATTCCCACTTCCAAACTGGATGCTTTCATGGGTATTAACTTCTGGACCTGGTTCAACATTTCAATTCATTTGATTCAATGAAGAGTCCATCTGTAGCCCTAATATAATGTTGGGTATAATAATACCCAAATGGTATTATTATAGCCAGTAGAAATTGTTTTAGTTTTAGTGTAGTTGATTTATTGATCTGTTCTGCCTAGTGGGATTAAGAAAAATCCTGCAAGTCTGATTATATTGTACCTTTTCTTCATATTTATAGTTCAATGAGTTGGGGGTGTCTGCCTGCATCATTCCAAATGTTACCTGCAATGTTCCAAATGTTGCAGAATTAAAATAGATTTTACTTCTTCTTGTCTTGACAATGGAGCTTGAATATGCATCGTGACTCTCTATCTTACTTTCTATACCTGCCACCTCCCCCATCCCAAATCAGCCCTTTTTTTATGAATGCTTTTGGGGCATGAATGCACAGCAGGGTGCCAAAATTAAAGTGTGATCCAGACAAAGAAGCAAGCCTTCCCCAAAACACACAATTAACCAAGCCTAGTGGGTAGAATTCAAAACATCATTCAGAATTCAAATTATCTCCTCTGTATCTTCAGACTTTATTCATCCAAATGATATTCCACATTCAACTGTTTATCATTTCTATTCATTTACTTATTTATTTCAATGTATAAGACACCCACCCCCAATGGACTCTAATAGAATAGTGTTGTATTAATTCAACAGTAAAGAGATTTGTTAATGTAATGATTGTTCCTAGGAAATTAAGCTGCTGCAAAAAAACCTCATAAGGCTACTGTGAAACTGAAGTATGGCTTTTTTCCTTTTCTGCATGAGTATGCAAAACGTTTTTAAAGAAAGAATTATACCAATTATCATAGATAGGTGCCATCATCTTAAATGTCACTTTTTCTTTCACCTGGAAAAGTTCATTCACTGTTAGAAGCTGGTGAATTTAAGAAAGAAATCATTGCAGTTTTAGAAATGATGTGTTATATTAAAATCGCATTCAAACTGATTTTTACTTCAGAAAAAAATAGAAACATAAATACTGAGTCAGATGTTCTAAGAAGAGAGAAAAAAGTAGATATTTCCGTTCCAGAAACTATTCGCTAGGCATATATAACATCTCTAAGCCAACGTAAAGTCTGCATAAACCGAAGTGAAAAAATTTCGGGAAAACAGCATTAAGATGCAAAACCAGCCCTGTTGGTCTCAGTGTCCTATACACATAGACACTGGTGTGGGGTTAAACTATGATATAATTTCTGTCTTCTTGCCTTATCTACCATACTACCACTACCCCTTGCAGAGACCACTGGGAACTACATATAAATTGAATCCCAGGAACAAATCCCAAGTAAAATGGCTACTACTAAATATGTTTTGATATTGGCAATGGTTTGTAAGCAGCCATATGCAACTCAGGCTGGATATGATCAGTGACATATGCTTTTATGCAGGGGTGTCAAACTTGCGTCGTCACTGCATCATCATGTGACGTATCAGGACTTTTTCCCCCTTTGCTAAACCGGGCGGAGGAAGGGCCAACATGTGACACATCCAGCCCGCAGGCCGCGAGTTTGACATCCCTGCTTTTATGTATTAATCTATTACATTTTGTTTTGATTTTAAATCTGGGGAAAAGGCACATTCAGTGTCATTCATAATTATTCACAATGTAAACAGCTTTCCTCAATATAAATTTATAAGTCTATCTATCCATAATATATATTTTTTCTAATGAAACCATTTACAGACTTTGGAAAAAATACAATTCCCTAAATATACATTATTTTTGGACCATATGTGATTTTTTTTAATTGAAAGTATTGAGCAGAAAAACAACACCTGTTAATAATGCCTTACATCCATTGTTGCTTCTTGGTCCATTTTGAAAGCATGTGCCATTTTGCTTTATATTCCTTTTCATTATATATTTCTTTTCGAAACTGTTAGATAAACCCATTTACAAATTTTCCCGGAATAAGAATTTTGCTTGATCATGGTTGTTAGTCAACTAGATGTTTGTAAGCTTTTTTGTACACTACTTTTGCATTTCATTCTCACTCTATGACCATCACAGAGGATCAAACATATGGGGAAGTTAGCAGCAAAACTGTTACACATATTGTCACTAGCACCACATTTTCAACTTTTGTTCCATGTGTGTATATTGTAGGTATCATGAGTTTTATGCAATGTATAAATCTATAGTTTAATGAATATTAAAAAACTTATAAAAATAAAACAATATTAATTTATAGTTTGCTTTTTCTTTAAGAATAATTGTCCCTGCAGTGGTGTTAATAATGTGGTTATTAGCTGAATTCAGTGGGATTTATGAATAAATAAGGATGAAAATATCATTTATTTTACTTATTGAGATATAATATGTGAAAATTAGGGTTGACTTCTAATTATTTTATTTGGTTAATATTTGTCTTGTCGAACAACTTAATTCTGAAATAGGTAAGAAAGTTGGCTTTTTAGATATATTCTGTAATACAGTAGACATTGTGTAGGGAATATACAGTATTACTTTCTACCGTGTTTCTGCAACAATAAGACCAAGTCTTATTTTCTTTTAGACTTGAAAATAAGTACTTGGGCTTATTTTCGAGGAGGGTCTCACTGTTTTTGAGGTGCAGCAGGCTAGACTCAGAAGTCAGGGATCCTGCAGGCATTCCGGGAACATAAAGGCAGGAAAAATCCGCGGGTTTATTTTTGAGGTAGGGGTAATATTAGGCCCACCCAAAAAAAATTAGGTTTGGGCCTTATTATCGAGGTGGGTCATGTTTTCTGAGAAATAGCGTAGTTGAGGGATAAGGGAGAATTCTTTCCATAATTATATGCATTTTAAAATCTACTTCCATATTCTTTTAGTAATAACTAAAAAAACAGCTTTACATTAATTAGGGGTGTCCAGTTCTGACCCATCAACCAAACCAATTAATTGATTAAGAATTGCATTGTGCAAATCAATTAAAAAATCCTGTCTATTTAAGAATATTCTAATCCATAGTATTTTTAAAAAACAAATGAAAAATGTGATTATTTACATTAACAATTGCCCAAAACAACTATCACTCCTTAATTTATATATATCTACTAATTGAGAACTTTTTAATGCAAATTCTTCTGTGACCTGTGAATTTATGCAAAGCTTGATATCATCAAAATACAAATTCTAAATCTAAAGTAAGCTTTTTAAAAAAGAAATGAAGACGAATGTGGGTGCTCCATCACTGGAGTTTTCAAAAATAGATTGGACAATAATCGACTGGGATGGTGAAGGGCCCTTGCTTTAGGCTGAACTCAAAGGCCTCTGTGGTGTTTTCCAGCCTTTTTGATTCTATGTTCTGTGTTCTAAAAACACACTCTTTTCTTCAGATACAGATTTTCGTGATTTTTTAAATGAAAAACAACTACTTTCGACAGCCTGTCTGATCTTCACATCCACACCATGGTGAAGTGCCGTGGGAGTCAAAGCCTCAAAGCTGCCTCCAATAGATTTTGGAAAGAAAACCTTACATATATCTCCTTTTTAAAAAAAAAATATTTTTAAAGCGGGGGAGGGTTGGACAGGATTAATTCTCCTTTGTAGATTAAGAGTTTCCTATGCTCAGCTGTGGGATAAAAATAGACAGTGCTCTGTTTTTAAAAGAGTTACAGTCCCAAGAATTTTGAACAGCAAAACAGCTTCCTGTGTTCTGTTCTTTAAGCCATAGAGAGGATCTTTATGGCTTGAAGAACAGAGTATAGGAAACTACATTATTCCAGATCAGACTATTAGTGTATATAGCCCAGGGCCATCTCTTCTGAATAATGGCACTTTTCCAGGTTCTTTCCCATCCTTCTGCACCTGCTTCTTGTTTTAACTGGAAATTCAGTGATTGAATTTGGAACTTGCCATATACAAAGTATATTAAATAAAAGGGGGGCTTTTTCCCCCACCCCTGTCCTGGATTTGTCTTGTCTCCAAAAAGGCCGCAGTTGCATTCCCAGTGGAAAAAGCTCTTCTGTTCATTCTTTTCTCCCAATCCAGGCAATACCATGCTCATCTTTCATTCCCAGCAGTAGTAATGTGCAGATGTTAAATTATACCCAGGAGGGTTCCTTGAATGTAATAGAAAAACAGGAAGAATTATAGTATGAGAAAATTTAATACAAATATCAACTATAAAGGACCACGGAATTAAAACAATATCTTTCCACGAGTTCATGCAGAGAACTAGGTGCATATATAGTATTTCATGCAAATCAGGCATAATTTAATGGGTGATTTATTTCATCCATTAAAAAAAATCTTGAGAATGTGGGTAATGTCATTTCCCACCGTACAGTTTAGCCACACATTTCTCCATAAATACAGTAGTAATGTCAGAGATAGCTGCATATGGCAAAACAAATACTGAATAAACCTACTCCCTCTGCTCAAAGATTCCAATAAGTAAATATCCCTTGTACCTAATGAGATAGCATATTTGCTATCCATTTCTGCCTTCTTCTTTCAAGATTATTGGCAGCTATTCAAGGTAACCCAAGTCAAGAAACAAGCATGGCAAGAATTCTAGGAATGATCTTTATTGTTGTAAGGGTGAAGAACAACATCTTGAAAGCCAGTCAGGTTTTGTCTCTGCCCTGCCTTATACCAAACAAAATCAAGGGTTATTTTGACTTTCGTGTACTTTGCTCTTTTTCAGGACTGAGTGATCTTTTTGTTAATGTGTCCTTAACAGTTCAACCTGGCGTTTTCCATTCCCAAGGCCAGATCGACATTCCTTCACAGGGAGTGAGGGTGTCATCTAGGCCAGGGGTCTCCAACCTTGGCAACTTTAAGACTTGTGGACTTCAACTGGCTGAGGAATTCTGGGAGTTGAAGTACACAAGTCTTAAAGTTGCTAAGGTTGGAGATCCCTGATCTAGGCCTTCTAGTACAATCCATTTCCCTTATAACTGGACATCAAAGAATCCATAAGACATTAAAAACGAATATCTACAGTATATTATTTTTTTTGTCCTTTTCCCCTCCTTGTCTCTTTTCCTTCTGCTGCTTTAATAAATTACAAGCCTAACAAAGAGAAAATATCCTTTTTTAAAAAAAATTCACCTAAACTGCTATGGGTGTCCCTCAGACTGAAATATGGGATATAAATGATTCACGTAAATTTAAACTGACATGAATGACAGCATTCTTCCTATTTCTGGAGTTATCTTGCCATCTCATTTTCAAACCTATACTTGTTCTATTGATCATTAGTGGAGGGGGGGACATATACCTTAAGAGTTGGGTGTTTCTATTTGCAAAATAAACAACATAATTGTATATTTCAATATAAACAGCATAATATTTCTCCAATTCTCTTTTCTTCAGGGCAACTATGAACAGTCCAGGATCTTTGTCATTTTGTAAGTCATATTCCATTTGATACTCTTCATCTCAGAAGGCCAGGAACACATTGTACATTTGTTATTGCAAAATCCTTTATCTGTAAAATTTTGGAATTTAATTTCTTCTGAACATCTTTTATTTGAATAACTGGAATATGCAACATTTCCAGTTGCTGTTGCTTACTTTATATTGATTAATGTGTACTCAAAGCATAGCGTACTACAGTAAATAAGATTATATCTAGTATTTATGAAATAGATAAATGTTTAAAGCACTTCTCATAGACATTCTTAAAAATTTCATCCAGTTCATCCAGTTTTTAAGCAAACCAGCTTTATTTGATTTCCTCAAATAATGCACATTGAAATACATTTATTTTTCAGATTAGATACTTTCCCAGATTTTGTGATGCAATTCTCAGCTTCAAAACTCTATCAAAATGCAAATGAGAATGCATTATTTCAGAATAATATAACAATAACGTTACTTAGTGGCTAATTATTTAAGAACAGATTTCATTTAATTGTTCAAACATTCAAAGGAAAGAATGTGTTTATAAATGAACACATGCAAAACATATACGAACAGATAATACAAATTAGTGTGATTTATCCATTCCTATGGTAAATCTACATGACTTTCAGTTTACTGTATAATAAATAATATTTTTCATTTTTCTTTCTCTTCTTCTCCTCCTTTTTTCTACTCCCCATCCTCTTTCTCCTTCAGGACAAGAAGGCAAAGGGGAAATTCTGGTTAAAGATATTTATATGCTTATTTTTCCTTGAGAAGGTGATGACCTTCTCATAACATAGCAAGTTTCCACCATATAAATCTGTAAGATGTACAACATCTTAAAAATTTACCCGAAGTTTAAAATGACTATCCTGGAAGGGTTTGAAACCCTGTCTGTGCTTCAGGCATTGGGCCCATAATGTTAGATAATGCCAGCATAGGAGATAGAACATATGTTGGTGTGCCCTGTGTGGTTTGCTCTCTTATTGCCTGCTTTTTTTCTGTTTTTTTTTTTTCTGATTTTTTGAGATACTGTACTTTTGTATTTATTGTTGTTTCTCATTTGGAGTCGTATTCTGTTACTCAAGTGACCATATTATACATACAGTATATATACACATACATATACACATACACATAATGAGTTTCCCCGTAAATAGGACCCGGTCTTTTTTTTTTTTCACCCAAAAAGGCACCAGTTCTTATTTTGGGGGAGGGGTTGTCTTCCACTGACCTACCTTGCGGCGGTGTCACCGACAGCCGTGCCCAGTAGGAACCCATTGCCAGCCAACTTCTTTTGCGGCCCCTTGCTTCTGCTTGCGCGTGTCAACCCAGTCTCCATTTCGCTTTCAGAGGCCTTCAGGAAAGGCCTCTGCAGCCAAGAAATAGGGTTCAGATAGATGCAGAGACCATTTCTCAGCTGCAGAGGCCTTTCCGGAAGGCCTCTGACAGCGAAACGGAAGCCTGAGGCAACGTACGCAAACAGCGGCAGGCTGCCACAGAAGAAGTGCAGAAATGTTGGGGTGTGCAAGGCATGGTATTTTTTTAATATGTTTTTTATTAATTTTTCCTTTAAAAACGTATTCTCTTTTTGAACAGTGTGTGAATTCAGGGAACAAATTCACTTCAATTACATTTCATTTATATTTCTATACATTTAAAGTCATTCATTGTAAATTATCTCATTTGAAACTGATTCTTATAGTTAATAATAATTCAGCTCTTCTTCTTCCTTCTAGATATAAACAATTTATTTTTTCCTTTCTCTTCCCTCTATTTCACCCATTTAATAATATCTCATTTTTTATTTCATATCCATTAATTTTAATTTGCTTTCTAATCTGTCCTGCAATACATTTAATCTTTCATTAACAGTGAATAAAGCGTCGTTAAATTTCCATTACAATTCTTCATAGATCAAAAAAATTACTCTTTATCAAATGTAATTATAAAAAAAAATACAATTAAAAAAAATAAAGAGAGAAGAGAAAGAAAAGAAAAAAAGAGAACCGGACAGGAAGAAGAAGGGGGAAAAAAGTATCTTGTAACTATAGCTTAGTGCTCAAATTACTCTCCATTTCAACTTGTTGTTTTTCTGCCCCCGCTTTCTTTCTGAACCTTTGCACGGTCTCTAGCCGTCGTCCCTTTTCCGCAATTTCTTCATTCCTCTTCTTTGCTTTGGCTGGCCGATCTCCTGTTTCCATCTTCATGCTCCTTGTCTCCATATAGTACCATGTGCCCATCTCAGCCAATCTCTTCTTTTCCTCTGGTCAACGTCATCGTAGTCTTCAAGTTTCCATCTAAGTCCTCTCCTCTCCGATCGCTTTCTATAAGTTGTTTCTGCAGGTATTTTCCTAGTATTTTCTTAGTGTGTTCCAAGATGGCGACTGCAGCAGGTGTGTTTTTGAATTCTAAACTTGGTAAATTTTATTCTCTCTCCGGCTAAGCTGTTTGTTTGGGTGGCAGAGGTGGTCGCAGAATGCTGAAGACCATGGAGTAGTGTATCTGGAGTCACTGGACGGGACTTTTGAGGTGTCTTATATCATCTAGAAGCACTGGGAGGTTCTTACCTGGTGGTTGAGCTGGTCTCAGCCCCGGCGTTTTCCGGCATTCTCGGGTCTTGGAGAGCGCCGAAGAAGACCCTTGGATGGAGGGTGCTTAAGCCTGTCGGTGAGGGAAACAATCTTGGCGTATCTGGCTGGTGGACTGGAGAAAATGCCAGGGCCTTGCTAAGTTTGTGGGACAGCAACTGAGCTTATCTGCGGCCCCGTGGGGAATGCGAAGCCTTGGATTTTTCCAATGGCTTCCCAGGTGACTATGGAGGCTGCAGAGTCTCAGAATTATTTGGAAGACCAGACTTTTCTAACTGACTCTGACCTTGGGGCTCGTACCGAGACTGGAAAGCTCCTGTTTGGGGCTGAAGATTCTCGGAAGAGCCTTGGATTTTGATGATAGCCACGTAGCCATGCAGCCTTAATTGGTTTGGAACTGTGAGACCAGCAGACTGGAGGACCAGATGGCCGGGCTTGTTTTTTCCCCTGCTCGGTTGTCAGGGTGGAAAGGGCTCTTTAATGCCCTAAAGGAACACCAAAACTATCCTGGCTCGTGTGGACCCTTAACTTCAACTGACTTTACTGCTGGGATACTGACCCTGAATTATGATTGATCTATCAGAGTCAGCCACAGGACCTTGATTATCATCACGCCTTGGGGGTTTAATGAATGATCTATTCCCCCTCCCCCCTTACCTCCCAACCTATGACTCTATTGATTCCATTTTAAAACTATTCCGTTTTAAAACTACTCCCTCCGTTCTGCTTCCCCGCTCAGATTCGGTCGGACTTGGACTCTGGCTGGGCGGAATCCACTGAGGTGGTAGAGGCAGGTCTTAGTCCGGTTATCTGGGGGGAGTTTGCTCCTGTTGGCCCTGATGATGTGGACAAGGCTCTGGGAGCAGTGAACGCCACCACCTGTTTATTGGACCCATGTCCCTCCTGGCTTGTTTCGGCAGGCCGAGAGACGACATGTAGCTGGTTCCAGGGGATTATAAACGCTTCTTTGAGAGAGGGGTGCTTTCTGCATGCCTTGAAGGAGGCTGTGGTTCGGCCCCTCCTCAAGAAGGCTTCCCTGGACCTGGCCATTTTAAACAACTTTCATCCTGTCTCCAACCTTCCCTTTTTGGGGAAGGTTGTTGAGAAGGTGGTGACGTTTCAGCTCCTTTGGGCCTTGGATGAAGCTGATTATCTGGATCCAATGCAGTCAGGTTCCAGGCCTGGGTACAGCACTAAGACGGCTTTGACTGCATTAGTGGATGATCTCCTGAGGGCCAGGGATGGAGGGTCTCCCTCTATCCTGGTGCTTCTTGACCTCTCAGTGGCTTTCGATACCATCGATCATGGTATCCTTCTGAGTCGACTCAGGGGCTTGGGAGTGGGAGGCACTGTTTTATGGTGGTTCTCCTCCTATCTCTCTGATTGGACTCAGTCAGTGTTGGTGGGGAGGCAGAGATTGAACCCTACGGCCCTGCCATGCGGGGTTCCTCAAGGTCCCATCCTCTCCCCCCTCCTTTTTAATGTCTACATGAAACCACTGGATGAGATCATCCGCCAACACGGGGTTGGGTACCATCAGTACGCTGATGATACCCAGTTGAACCTCTCTGTCCCGGTCAAACTAGTGACGCCGTGGAGGTGATGTCCCGGTGCCTGGAGGCTGTGAGGGTCTGGATGCGGACCAATCGGCTCAGACTCAACCCTGAGAAGACCGAGTGGCTGTGGATCTTACCTCCTCGGATTTCAGTTGATTATCCAATGTTGGTATTGGGGGTAGAAATTGCTCCCCTCAGAATGAGTTTGCAACTTGGGAGCCCTTCTGGATTTGCAGAGGGGACTTCGCACAGGTTTGCCTGTTGAGCCGGTTGCGACTTTTCCTGGACCAAGGAGCTTTAAGCACGGTCGCTCATGCCCTTATCAGCTCTCAATTGGATTACTGCAATACGCTCTACATGGGGCTGCCCCTGAAGAGCACTTGGAGACTTCAGCTGGTAAAGAATGCAGCTGCGCGAGTGATTATGGGAGCACCCAGGGGCACCCATATAACACCTATCCTCCACAAGCTGCATTGGTTGCCAGTGGTCTTCCGGGTGCAATTCAAGGTGCTGGTAACAACTTATAAAGCCCTTCATGGCT
>JANHGC010003425.1:14169-27448 GCA_027560395.1 Boaedon fuliginosus
CCCTCCCCTGGATGATTGTGTATGATTTAGATTGTTTTTACTGTATATTTTTGTGCTTTTATTGTTGTTAGCCGCCTTGGGTTCCCCTTGACCTGGGGAAGAGAGGCGGGGTATAAATCCAAATAAATAAAATAAATAAATAAATAAATAAATAAATAAATAAATAAATAAATAAATAAATAAATAAATAATAATAAAGTTAGCCACCTTGTGTTCCCTTTTTGGGGGCTACAAATAGAATAAACAAACAAACAAACAAAGTTGTAATTTTTTCTAACAAAATACAAAAGCACAAGTAGATGACTGATTCCCATGAACTGGAACAGATTAAACATTTTAAAAAAAATACATGGTCATAGTACTTCAGGACTTCAGGAAATTAACAGTCCAGGTAAATTATGCCACTTCTATGGCCCAAAAGAGCACACATGCAATAATTACATTTCATAGGCAACGGGACAAATTACATTCAGTTAAATCATTAATGGCTAAAACAGTCCCCCAACTATTATATGGGATAAAAGTTCTCCCATACGCAAAATCTCTAGTTTATGAAGAAATTCTCATAGAACGTTGGTATCCCCAAAATGCACCTCCAATGTAGTCTTGAAGTTTGAAGCTACTGTACTGAGTATAAGGGCTCAGGCCTGGATTAGAATTCTAATTTGAGGACTTAGAATCATGTTTGACACCAAAGGCCTGATGCCTTTGCTACCGTCAAACAATTATCAGTCTCATTAACACTGCAGAAATTGCAGTCTTGGCCTCTCTTATGAATAATTAGGCCAATTAACCCTAGAGAAGGCAAGATTAACCCCGGAGAAAGTAAAAAAGAGAATTAGGGACATTGATTGCCAGAATGGTCTCCAGAGCCCCTGAGTTCTACTGCCAAATGCTAGAAGGTTGCAAGCCCTCTCCTGTGGGGTATCTATACAATCTGACCCTAAACACATATAGATGGGCCTCTTACAGAACCCACTTTGATGTGCTTCCATCAGCTCTGCTGGCAGAAAAATTTAATGAGATTCCTTATCAGCAGAGATTTTGCCCTTATGACTCCAGGGAGGTAGAAATTCTTGGTTTTCTTCTCATATACTGCTCTTTCTATGATGTCCCCACATGCTAACAAACCTTAGCATTCTGAAAGGCTCAGAACACTGGCATTTGCTAACACTGGTGTTTGCTAATGTTTCTACCCCTCTGGAGGAGAAAAAAAACCCTAGCAAACGCTATCATTCTGAGCCTTCTAATGTGATAGCATCCACTTACTTTGTACCAAATTTGAGATCCATTCCTCCAGCGCTCCAAAGAATTTCCCAGAAATCACATGGTGCATTGGAAGAACAGACCTCAATTTGGGCAAAAGTGCTAGAAAATGCCATCATTCTCACCATCATTCTTGCCAGTAGAGCAGAAAGAAAGCACAGGCCTTCCTCTATGCTTGGGAGACCCAGGCCCTTTTCACATCACTCCATTTTAACGATGTGCATGGTTCAGTAACAACCATAACTGGAAGAGTTAGCATTGTAGCCGTTGACTGAAGCAGTTCCCTGGGATTTTGCTTAATAACTGCTTTGTTCAGTGACCAAAATTTCTGGCCCAATTGTGGTGCTAAATGGAGGACTAATTATAGAACAAGTGTTTCTATAGAATGGCTGTCCATTCTAATAATATGTCCCACTCACATCTGCCGCTCCTTGACTGGGGAAGAGAGGTGGGTATAAATTTAATAAATAAATAAATCTGAGCTCTGATTATCAGAGACCTAATGCTGGTGGATTTCACATGACCCAAGACCCTCCCAGGTTGAAGACATTTGTTTTACCAACAAATGTAACAAATGTCAATGGCAAAGTAGAAGATATTCATGTGAAATTATCCAGTCATTAATATAGAGTCCAGGACTCACAGCCATATAGGAAGGAAGGGATAACCTCCGTTCTGCAAGCTTTCAATTTTGTGGTGATGCAAATGTTGGGTTGATTGAGCAACCACCCCAGAGCCTTGCTAGCTTTGCTGACCCCTCACTGAGTTAATTTTTTTCCAAAACATCCATGTCTTGAGATTATGCTTCCCAAGTATTTGAAGCTATTTACATTTGTCAGTAGGGTGTTATCAAAAATGAGTTTTGGTTCTATAGCCCTGGTATTTGGCACAGTCTAGTAAAGATACTTCACTGTAGTTTCGGCGGATACATTGAAGAGCATAGCAGCATTTGAGACTCTGTTCAACATCAATTGATGCCAGAAGTGCAAAATCATCAGCAAAGAGTGTTTCTTGAAGACTGTGTGGAGGCTCTTCATCCAGTTGTTCCAGCAACAAAAGTCAACGAGAAAGCCGTCCAATCAATATTTGATATGTATACTCTCTCCTTCAGTCCTCTGATATATTACCACTGTAAAGGACCTACCTTGTCATTCCATCATGAAGCAGCTGAATCAATTTCACAAATTTCCCCAGGTATCAATAACATTCTAGAATTCATGCATATATACAGAATATTACAGAGAAGGAAATTATTATGCAAAGTGAGTTGATGTTAAGTACAATGTACCTCCTGAGTCTACTGATTCTGATAGTTATTTTGAAACACACTCAACTTTCCCTTATTGCAAATACTTTATGTGTTCACATATATTTTGCTTTATTGATCTGGCATTCTTGATTTTTATAATTGCAAGTTAAATAGCAAAATGATTTATGAATCTAATTAAATCATAATGTAATTGATTTTTTCTCATTTTATGTAATTATTATTTTGCATAAATTGACATGCCATCCCCCATGTGTGATTCTGAACAGCTTACAGGACCCACCTTTTATGATTAATTCAGACTCATCCTTTATAGTTTAGTTTTATGCAAACCAAGCTACCTACTCTTGTTAAATAAAATGTACACTAATTTTATACAGAGTATTTGGTCATTTTGAAGAAACTCTTAGATTTGCAGTATTAGAAAGAGGCAGTTCATTGGATCTAACCTTCTGCTAGAAATGCAAATCCAAATTAAAACATCCCACAGATGTTCTCTCTAGCCCCCAGTTCCATACTTACATGATAGTAAACACATAACTACTATGGGTATTTGATTCAGTTATTGAACTGCTCTTATTTTTGAAAGGTTGTTTTAACATTTGAGTAAAATCTGTCTTCCTGTAACTTGAATCCATTATTCCAGGTCTTATACTCTGAAATTAGGGAGTGTATGTGGAAAGTTAAGTCCTCAAAACTGCAACAATATTCTTTAAATATAATGGTTATTTTAACCCAACAATGTGTATTAGCAATAAGATATTGTTTGGATCTTGATTTAGTAGTTTTTAAACTACACAATTCGTCCTGGATTGATTTGGAGGTTACTCTGTTTGATTCAGTGGGGAAAATTCAAAACACAGTATGTAAATCTGGACTTTCATACTAATCATCATTAGTAACTATCAAATGTCTAAAGCTCCTGTTTTCATTCCACTCATTTGATTAAATTTGTATGCTAATTAAACAGTACAATTCCAAACCAACAGATGGAGACTAGACAATTTTGAATTTCAATATGTATTTGTTTTTTATATTTTTGGTTGAATTTCACAAATCTTTATGAATCAACATAATTCAATTCTGAATTCAGAAGTTGGTCTGTACACTGGTAGAGTGTTTTCCCACTTCTTTCTCCATAATGTCTCTGCAAAGCTACTCTTGAGAATTGAAGAGATATCAAGAATTACAAATAATGCAGCCTAGGCACATGGTGACGATGTGATATGATATGATGTGATACAGCTTGGCAGGAATCAAGAAAACAGATAAACCTCTTTAGTTTCCATTTATGGAAGGAGAGCCAGTTTGTCTAGCAGTTAAGGCTTCAGGCTAGAAAATGGGAGACCATGAGTTCAAGTCCTGCCTTGACCATGAAAGCCAACTGGGTGACTTTCGACCAGTAATTCCCCTGCAGCCCAACTCACCTCATAGGGTTGTTGTTGAGAAAAAATAAGAGGAAGGCATGTTGGATATGTTCACCGCCTTGAGTTATTTGTGTAATACAGGCGGGCTAAAAATAAAGAACTCTAGATTAAAATTAGGACTTATTAAACAGTAGGATAATATGCTATATAAGCATAGTAATTGTATTCTCTTTCTCTTGCAAGTAGCAGTTAGCTCACAGGCTTGTTAAGAAAGGATCACTATTATAAAGCAAGCCAGAGTTCTTTGAAAGTGTAATTCAGCAAGAGCAAAGTTCTTCTTCCAGAAAGATGTACAGGTTTTGAAGCTGTGCTTGGGCTTGTTCTAGTTCATGAATATGGTGTCCTGTCATCCCTAAGAGGAAGAGGAATGTCACATTAGCAAGAAACCCAACCAAAAAAGGAATATATTGCACCCTTAGCAAAGACTAGAAGAGCAAGTTAGGCCTGCTTAACATTATTGCTTTTTCTCCTAATCAGGAGTTGTTTCTTATGTTGGGCATGTTTGCTATCTGAATGCTCAGCCCTTGAGTGTACCTCATTTTATCCTGTAGAAACATCTCTAAGCTGAGCATCATCGTTAGTAAGATCCAAAGGGGTGTTGTTCATTTTCAACTTCTTGTGACAAAGCTTAGAGGAAGAAAGCTTCATGAGTCAGTGTCTAAGAAAAGGACATTCACAATATTTTGGCTAGATAACAAGGGAAAAATAAAGATTTCTTTGAGACTTGCATAGCTTTTAACACACCCTGTGCTCTCTGGAGTCAAGGGGTGGCAGCTTCAGCTTAATATGATTATGGCTTTAATTGAATAGAAAATCATTCATAAGTGATTTATGAAATAATACAAGGTGTTTATGTATTTGGAATATATGTGGTCATGCAGACTGCAGAAACCTTACATTAGATATATATGGAGATTCCCAGTCATCCAGGTCATGGTTATCCCAAGAGGCAACTGGACTTCCTGGATTTTCTTTAAAGACGTTTCACTTCTCATCCAAGAAACTTCTTCAGCTCTGACTGGATGGTGAAGCAAAACACAACCATTGCAAGCAATTTACAACAACAATAGGCAAAGACAAGTTAACTTTGTTTCATTTTAAATTTTATCTTCATATTTAATCATTTTAATGTATATACAAGATAGGTGGTCCCTCCTTTACATGAGGTCATATGGGTGAGCACCTTAAACTTGGATGATTGAGGCATTCAGGCTTTCTAAAACCATACAGAGAAACAACCTATATACTTCCTTTCAACCAGTAGCATAAACAAGGATGGGGTGAGGTGGGACATAAATAGATTATGAAGATAAAACACACCTATTGGATTTGGAATGCTTATTGTTGGGAAGAATGGAATAAACTAAATAAGGACAAAGACTAGAACACAGAATTGGAACCCTCCTTGTAACATTTTGTTACAAGTACCACTTGTTTAATATGAATCAATGCACCATGAAGTATATCCTTATTGGCAAAAAAGGATCCCTTCCTAGGGGGAAAAAGTAGTGATTTGTACAGAAAGATTCCAAACTGTGAACCAGATCAGCTCCTTTCAATGATCATGCCAAAGAAACAATTTTCCTACCACTACTGGTAGCTAAAAAAACATAGTTCTCTAATGAGCAATTGTGAAACATTTGTTTTAATTGCTAGGGAATCCATATGAACTAACATACTAGTAAATGTGTCTGTCTGAAAGAGAGAGTTTTTTGGGTGTCATGTTAAAGGGCATTATTTGTGATGGGTTTCATAAAGTTGACAACTGAATGTAAAAACTAAATCTCATCAACTCAGTATTTTTTAATTTAATTTTTAAAATTTGCAGAACAAAATTTGTATACAAACATGCTCTAGCCAAGATATTAGTAACAAATACAATTTGTTCTTACCACCATGCCCCAAAAGGATACCAGAACCAGTATAACTACATCTAACAGTATTTCTTTTACAGGTGTGACCCAGAACTCTTATTTTCACCTGTCCAATCCTCCATAAACAAGATTTAAAGTGATTCTACAGACACCAATGGCAGATATATTATTCATAGTACATAAAAATGTCAATCAATATTCTGAGCTAATCCTAACCTTTCCAACCTTTCTAAAAGTTCTGAATCTTATCTTCTGAAGATAATCTGGGAGAGCATGGGGACTGGAGAAAGAGAGAAACACTCTGAGTTTGAGAGCAGTACAGAGGAAGACAGGGATGGTTAAAGACACACCTATGGATACCCAGCTTTGCAATAAAGATAAAATGCTTCCCTTTCTTTCCTGAAAACAGGAAGGTAGTCCCAGAGATTCCTTACATTTCATTGTTGTCTAAAATAATAAAAATACAAAAGTACAATTTTAGGTGTGTTTTGTATTTGAGCAGGCTGTGTTAAAATATTTCTTAGTAGTGTGAATGTTGGCCGGAATACTTGAAGGAAATGTTTGCCAAACAAAAACTAAATGGAAAAATTTGTTTATTAATTGCTGCAGTTTTATTCTTGATATATTTTTTAAAAAATGTGTTTCTGCATATAATCCATTCTTTGTCACTTGCATTTGGCTGTAGAACTAAAGAGTCCAAGAAGCAAACACCACGGCAAATCTGTTGTTTTTGCAATGAAATAATGTTGATTTTTTTTCACATAGGTTGGCAATATGGTGACCAATCCTTGGTTAAACAAATACCAAGCTCAAAGCTAAAACCTATAAACAGAATATGAAGAAAAGTCAATTTACAATTAAGCACATATAAAGTTTTAATATTGTTTATATTTTTATTGATTGATCTTCAACAAGTTCGTTTCAGATGATAGTATATTATAATTGTGGTTATTTCCATTTATCTGAATGCAGAGTACTGAAAATGAAAGAAGACAAAACAATACTTACTGTACATCTTTCTTGATTTATTTTTCTAGGACAAAATAGGACTGATCTACAGAGATGAGAAATGGTGAATATGGGTTACATCTTCTCATCCTTCAACAGGATGTAGTTTATTAGCCAGATTTCTATTAGCACTTCTATTTCATCTGAGTGCTAAGTACTTAGGGAATATTTTGTTCTTCCTTCAAAATAGTTTTACCACTTACTAGTATTCTACAGAAAATAAAAACCCACTGGTATTGTTCACAGAAAATGTGAAATTGCTATGACCTGAGACAAAATCTTTATGTATATTTCCAGGGAGGTGTATTAATCAAGCAGTCAATATCAGATAAGAGTCCTTTGTTTTATGTAAAAGTGTGTACTTTCAGGAGAAGGAACAGTATCAGCAGCCAAGATGCTTGTGGCTGAAGTGTCTTTTCCTAATCTCCTGCCTCTGTCTTTTCCTATGTAACCTCACATCATGGCAAATGTCTTGCTACCACCCAGCTGTGTCTAACAGTAGCAGCTATATTTTTGGCTAGCAGCATACTGGGGGACCATCTGCACTTACTGTCTTTTTTTTTCCTGGCCTGGAACACAGCAAGACTCACAATACATGCACAGACCAGTAATCGATGAAAAGATGTTCAAGAAATTATTCCAGTAGAACAGATGGTAAACCATTTTAATGTGGCTGAAAATACTATCTGATTTACCATAAATGTAGATATAAAAATGCTCTTTTTTCCTTAAAAAAATAGATGAAAGTCCAGTTCACAACAAGACTACTAGAATGACAATGGGAGCAAGATCCCCCATCACCCCTTTAAGTTTTCTCTTTCACCATTTAAATATATGCCTTTGGCACCATAGCTGAATATTATCACAATAGCCTAACAATCTGTGCATGGAATTGATTCACAAAATAGTTGTCATGGATGAAATTACTCTCCCCCACATACAAGTGCCTAAGTATGTTGTCTATCATCTCATTTCACCCTTTTATAGCAGATGGCATATCCAAACAAAGCACTAAGTTTTCATTTCCTAAGGATGCTTGCAAAACCTATGCAGGCTTAGATCATTCTTGATGATGAAGAAAATGTTAGAAGCTAGTGTTTTGCTTTGCAACATGCCATACTCCCATTTATTTCTTTTTAATTAGTATAACATTTTTAATAAAGTCATGGGTGCCAAGGGAGATGTCTCAAGGCCCATTGATGCCTACAGGCATCCTGCTGCCTATGCCTGTCTTACAAGGCATCCAAAGCACATCTAAAGCTCTGGAATCAGTCCATTTCCCTTTGAATGTACTTGTTAAATGCAAAAAACCCCAATGCTTTTGTTCAGCGTTCACTACCAACGTTTTTGCTTTCCCAGTTTGGGTTTTAATGTAATTTTAATATTTAATTTAGATATATTTTTTATTGCTTCAAATGAAAGGCTTATAAAATATAGGTTATATTTTTAATTGTTTATCTTGAAAATTGGAATACCAATATTTAAATCTATGACTCAAAATCTGCAACTTGTGAAGCATGTATTCAGTATGGGAATGAGTGAGTACAAAGGGTTCTTAACTTACAGTCGTTCAAAGTTACAATGGATGTTCATAGCAACTAGCCTACATTTATGACCCTTTACAATGTCCCATGGTCATGTGACCATGGTTTATTTTTTTTGCTGAAAACTGGCTTTTATTTCTGGTTTCCAGCAAAAAATGCTCATTGTGGAAAATAAGATTTGCTGAATTACCACTAGGTTCATTTTATGACTAGCCTGTTTGCTTAATGACCAATGCAAAAAAGGTCAGAAAATCACACATGGTTATTTGGTATTCCACTTAGCTACTGACATGACCTACGACGACCATAATACTTGGCTCAATTACATTTGGAAGGCAATGACTACCTGTAAGAGAGAGAAAATTGAATCCACTTAAATCTGAAGAGGAGTTTCCTGTCTCAGATCTATTCCTAGCTCTCCTTAAAGATACTTGGCTTCACGTCTCCCTGAAGACTCCCACATTTTGTTGTTATTTAGCAACATGGATACTTCTGAGAAATCTTTCATACAGTGAGATTTGTAAGAAGGAGCCCTGAAATGCTGAGTCATTTGAATCTGCCTGCTGAGAGAAAACTTTTATTCAGTTACTCTCAAAGAAACTTTTCCAAGACGTATTATTTACTTTCTGAAAGCTTACATCAAACAGCTATACAAATAAAATAAGAATCAAAGCTTAATTTTTCATCCAATCCTAAACCTGTAAAAAAATTACATTACAGGGAGGTTTTTCCCCCCTTTCTTCATATGCCCCACCCACAAATATTTCTTTGTGACAGCCAGTATTTATGCAGGGAGCTCAGTCAGCATTTTCACACAGTCGCCTTGCCAATTAAAAAAGGGCTTGGTACTGAGTCTGCAAGTTAATATAAATACTCCTCCTTCAGGTAAAGAAATGCTTCTAGGGAGGGTTGGGCAGGTACTTATTTTGTACCAGATGTCACACCTGTTTGGCTAAGATGCTGTGACTCATGCATTAGTTGGCCCTGGGACTGGAGTTTGGTTTCCGTCTGTTCTATCCCAGGCTCATGATTAAATAATAAAGATACTAGACTTATGTTGGTTGAAAGGATGTCCTTGAAACAACTTTGTCTATTAGTTTCTTCAATACCATTCATTCATTCATTCATTCATTCATTCATTCATTCATCCTATATTTATTTGTTTTAAAATCCTAATGTTTTCTGGATCTTTCTAAACCTATTCCTTCATAAGAAATTGAATGAATGAGCAGGGCAAAAGATTGCAAGAATGCAGCCAAGGGATGTGGTACCTTAATTTTGAGCAATAATCTATGAGTTACCTCTATTGCGATATGAAAAGCAATAGAGTAGAGAAGCTTTCTGAGAAAGAGCTTATTTGGTTTTCTTATGTGAATTGTTGCTACTGTTCTGATTATAGTGCACTAACAGTAAGATTTCATTTCTACGATTTAACAGTTGGGCTAATTCAACAAGTAAGTCAACGATTGGATTAATTAGAAGCTGCTCAGTTCAATTTAGGGTGGAGTCAGAAGCAACTCACAAGTTTCAGAAATCCAAAATGTTGTGCCTCTTATTCACCAGTATTGAAAACCATAGATTACTGTCATTATCAGAATTTTCTTTAAAATTTAATCAAATGGAAAGATATTTGTATCTGAATTTAAAAGATACATCCATGTGTTTGTGTTAATATATCTTCTTGATATGTCTATTTGGCTGGAAGAAATTGTCATGGCTTAGTTACTCTCTCTCTACTAATCAGCCATATAATCTCCTTTATATATTTTTAAAAGTATATAAAAGCAAATATAAAGTATATTTGGCACTAACTTCCAGCTTTACTTTTCCCTATAATAGCACAAAATATTTTTGACAGAGTAGCAGTGCTGTTATTTCAAATAATTATACTAGTTACACTTGCTTGTTACTAATAATCTGATAGGATTTAGGAAACTACCTGTTCCACCCAAATGACACAAAGAAACAGCAAAGAAAAGCCACTGTATGTCAACACTTCCCACTAACTTTTCAAAAGTCTCTGAATCTCTACAGAAGAAGAAACATGACTTCTTTGCTCTGTTGCTCTTTGTAATATCTGTGATGTAGGACCATTTCTCACAACAATCCTCTAGAAGAAATTCTATCAAAATCTAATACTTTTGGTTTATTTGGCTTGATTTTTGAGTCACAAAATAAATGATGTTATTCGATAGTTTTGGGGAGAAAATGACTTTCTCTACTTTTTGGAGACTTGTTTTGGCTGGTTTGCATTGTTGCTTGCTATATTAGAGTAACAATCTGAAATGTATCTGTGCCTTGGAAGAAATTCCAAATATTGTTCATTAAGATTTAATAATAAATAATGTTAAATTAAATGAATATTCTTACTTTTTATTGTACTGCAGAATTTCTCATCTGTTCTATCCAGAACTATTATGCCAATAATTCTGAACTACACCAGATTGACCTGGGATACATACAAAAATAAAAAACAATAAAATTATTTGATATATATTTTAGTACAGACTAAATCTCAGGGACAAATATGACAAGAGTCACAGACCTGCCGTATTTTTCCATAAATCAGCAGGAAGACGACACTTTACAGGAGAAACATGATTTCTGCAGGTACTATAGGCTCATCTTGTACACCTGGAACAGTTATCTAAACATGTGAATATAGATCACATGGTTCATATCATCTAGCCACAGAATGGCAGCAAATAGACAGCTCCACCAAGCCAGCAGTCTGACCCAAGGATTCAGCAGATCAGTTGGAAATAGCTACCTGCCATCTACCAATTGCTCTCTCCTTCAAGTGTTGCCAAGGGCTAGAATAAACCCAATTCCTTCCATGTGTCACCATTCTATGGTGCACCTGAAATACACTAAGGTGTCATAAAATTATCTAAACTTCTGTCTTGAATGAATGGTAAATACAGAGAGGGAACAGAACACAATAAAATATCTGCATCCTCTTCAGCTATTTATTATATTTATTATATTTATTATATTTATACCCCACCTCATTTCCCTGATCAAGGGGAACTCAAGGCAGCTAACAGCAATAAAAGAATTACAAAATCACAATAATAAAAAAAAGCCACTGGGAAAGATTTTTTTTTTAATTTATTTATTCGATTTATATCCTGGCTCTCTTCATCCATTTGGGGAACTCGAGGCGGCACACAATACAATAAAAACATACAATAAAAGCCAAAACACACTCATTCAATCATACACGGGAGAGGTGGGGAGGACAAGATGATTAAGTCCACGCTTGCCGGCAAAAATTATTAATCACTGCCACACCCTGTAAGTTACAGTAGTCCCATAAGTAAGAAAAATCTTTCGTACATGTTCAAAAAAAGAAATACAAAAATAACATGTGCTTACATGCAGTTTATTTGGCTGATCATTCCTCAAATTTACAAACCAATGATGCAAGGTGAAATCTGGCTAGCCATTAAAACATTATTCTTCTTGCCACATATACATTCCAATTAAAACCCATAATGTTGGCATGAGGGTTTTTTTTGGGGGGGGGGGGAGTTAATCATGTTTCCTAACAATTGGAACAATATTTGCAGAACCTCTGGTAGGAAGAGCCTGCAAGATGAGGTAAAGGAAAATATAAACATAAATTGCTTATGTAAGCAGAGAAATTCAAGGCAACCTTCTTAGAGGGATTGTGAGACTGATGTGAATGATTTAAGATGGAATCTCCTATAAAGAGAGATTTACTGCTGTATATCACATGATAATCAGTGTGTACATCCCTTAAAAGTAGCA
Organism: Boaedon fuliginosus; assembly: GCA_027560395.1. Classification (NCBI taxonomy): domain Eukaryota; kingdom Metazoa; phylum Chordata; class Lepidosauria; order Squamata; family Lamprophiidae; genus Boaedon; species Boaedon fuliginosus. Next base: position 26,330 of record JANHGC010003425.1, read on the forward strand.
CTAAGTATGGGCTTACTCTAAGTTTTAGGAAAGGCCTGGAATAGTACCACTCTGGAATTTGTACAAGTGTAAAAAAAAAAAATTAGTAATCATTCTTCACCAAATTCATTCTACTTCTGGGTCTCTTGAATCCTGTTACATGAACTGAATTTCATAGTCAAATGATGAATCTATATCTATAAAAGAGAGGTGGAGTGCAGATGTTTGTTTGTATGTGCTTTATACAAACTTTCAATTCTGCACCAATCAACCTCAAACTTGTCAGATAGGTAGAAAAGCATAGTAAGAAATGCACTGTCGGGTTCTGGAAAAAGTAGGGTTCATTTTTGACCCCTCTTTTTTGGGTAAAAACATGAAATAAGCACAAATTCTCCACTGCACACGTGCAGATTTGAAACAGGCAACATTCAGTTAAACAAGGAGGAATTATCCACCGTACATGCCTGAACAGAGTCGCCATTCTGAAACTCGCCAGCCTAGGTGAAGGAGTTATTGGGTCAGCAGGAGGAGAGGGCAGAGTTTGGAGGCCTGGCGCCAGCCTTTAAATCCCGCCCTCCCATGGGAATGCAGGGTAGGAAGGTGAGAGTTTGGCCACAAGGCCGCCAAAGACATGCCTCTCCTCCAGGTAGCCAGAACCTACCCTGGCTTGCCGGCCCAGGTGGCGGCAGTGTTGGCTTCCCAGCCAGCCACATATAGTCCATCGCGGCCAGCCACCAGAGCATGGAAGCGGCGCCTGCAAGCCATCCCTTCCTACTAGACCAAGCGGAGGAGGCCCTGCCTTTCCCTGGGGAAAGAGGGCCCACAGCCTCACCAGGAAGCACAGGCAGAGCGGTGAGGTGCCTCCTCTTTGAAACGGCCATGGAAGGAGCTCCAGGCTGCCCTTCCTGGCCAAGGAAGTGGGGCTAGTCCTCCCAACGGCCTCCCCATTCCACCCATGCTTCTAGGGGAGGCTGTGGGGCCTCTTTCCCCTGCGAAAGGCAGAGCCTACTCCACCCAGCCTGGCAGCCACGAATGGCTCAGGTGCCGCTGCTACTCTCCTGCTTTCAGGGGTGGGTTTCTCCCGGTTCGCTGGTTACCCGCTTTGTGGGCGCGCTTTCCAAGCCGCTGTCAAACGCGCGC
>JANHGC010003425.1:57045-82681 GCA_027560395.1 Boaedon fuliginosus
CAAAGACAAATTCCTTGTGTGTCCAATCACACTTGGCCAATAAAGAATTCTATTCTATTCTTAAAAGTTTTTGGGAATACTTACCATTTTTTCAACAACCCCCAAAATTAGTATCCATCAGTAATTAGCTGTTGACCCAAAGGGAAAACATCCAAAAGTGAACATTGACTGTATCCATTCACTTGAAAAAAATGTAGGGTTTAGATCTGACAAATATCAAACTCTAAAGGGGACTCACTTGAAAGTTTGGTTAGGTTTAGGATCCTGGGAAATATTCCAGAATCAAAGAATTCTGCTAAACTGATCCCAGGTCTGTTCCCCAAATCCAACCTGAACAGCTGATAGATAGATTAAGATCAGCAATTTTGTTCTTATATTGCAAGCAATGAAAGACAACCGTTTTTTGGGGGAAAGGTCCTGTAAGAAGAGATGCATTTCTCTACCTTCCTCTAACTTTCCTTAATAAGTATTTTTGATGAGTTGCAACCTGCAAAGTATTAAAACAAGAAAGAGCTTGCCAGTGTCTTAAGTCTCTAAGTAAAGCACAGAATTACTTTATCCACCATGCTGCTAAAGAATGTGGGGAATTCATAGTCATCAGAAGAAACATTTGAAAATTATTGATACTATGATTTTAATGCACAGCCCATACCTGATTCATGCATATTCATTATGTAAAATAAAAAATCTAAATTATCTCACCAGCAAAGAATACCAAGCAAATTTCTATGTGAGATAGACTGAGATAAACTGTCTTTGTATTCTTTATGGTCTCTAACATAAAGAAAAGGCAAAGGTGCTCCCAAGTGCTGTTGTTTGTATAAAGCTCATAAATGCTCATAAGGATGAGCATCCCCACCCACTATAAAATACATGTTTAACCAGTTCAGTTGGTCTCAGGTGAATAATTACAAGGGAGATGGAAATCCATCTCCAGGTGTGCATCTAAATTAGGATACAGGTACACACAAAGCCCTGCATTCATACCGAGAGCTTCTAACTTGGATCACATTCAATCAGTTGATGATCAAATTAGCAACATGGTGCAGTTACACTATCAAAATCCAATTCTCTCTCTCTCTCTCTCTCTCTCTCTCTCTCTCTCACACACACACACACACACACACACTGTAATCCTAGTGAAAGATGAATTTAAAGATTAAAGATAAAGGAACTGAAGGCAATCTTAATTCCTGATGACTTTACAAAGACATTCACACTGGGGTTTGGTCACAGTATTAGAAGTGTTTTGACATTACCATTTTTTCAATGTAGCCTACTGCCCTATGTTGCTTAGCTTTTGATACAATCTTATTTATCTGGGAATATTTTTATTTATTTTATTTTATTTGTTTCTATTTATACCCCGCTTCTCTACATTTTAAGGACCTTATTTCTAAGTAAATAAATCAAAGAGTTGATGCAAGCTGAGGTTCTTTTTGGTGGGAATTTGAATATTTAATACTATTTATGTTTGAAAACATTATTGCCTGGTAGTTGATGGCAGATTTATAGAACTCTGGAGATAATTTAATAAAAGAAAGAAAGATCTAATCTTGTATAGTGGGAGTGTTAGCTGAGGAATCAAATACCTAGTCCAAACTGCTGATACAACTGCATTCTACAATGACACAATGATGACTAATAGCATAATGTGCTCAAATATCCAGCTTTGTTCACAGCAATATTCTGCTTATCTTCAAAGGGAGCAGACTCAACTCCTAGAATGAACAGCACTGGGAAAGGGAACAGATCAGGAATTAAGGGCATGTTCAGTCATTTGGATGCAATAGGTGGAGTAGGGAGTATTTCATAATTGCTTATAATATTGCTTTGGCAAGAACCACGGTGAATTAATTTCAGTTTGCAGTTGGCTTTGAAGCTGCTAAAGTTTGGGAACTGAGGATACTCTCATTTACAATATTTTCATCTGGAACAAATGCTCATGATTTGGTCCTGATATTTATAAACTAATATACCCATATTTATAAGACAAAGTGATCAAAGTTGAAGGCCAATGGAGCTTATTCTTATTCTGTTTTTAGACATGTAGCCCAAATAAGAACAGGTAAAGAATTGGGCTTTAAACCTCAATAACTTCATAAGATTATTGCTGGTATTAAGGAATGCAATACAATTTAGCTTCAGTTATTATTATCATTGTTGTTGTTGTTGTTGTTTTGGTATATTTGGTTTTGCTAATGTAAAATGGATTACGTTCATCTTTTCTAGTTACCCAAAAATAAACATGTTCTGTCTAGCACTAGAGCAAAAAGTGAGTAACAGTCAGATTTTCTGTTTTTAAAAGGATTAGGGAGATTAATCATTCCTTCTCAATTCCAGGAGAGGCCATGTGGCTCTCAAAAGGGGTAAGGCAGCAATCAGGGCCCTTCCCTTTCTCTCATGTGTTGCCACATGTAAAAAAGTGATGAGGTTTTGATGGTACAGTCACCCTGCCAGCTTGATGTTTTTGGTGCCCCTGCAGACACCACATCTAATTCTAGAATTAAAGATATTAGCTGCAACGTTCCTTTCTAAGGCTGGATTCATTTGTCACAAACTATCTGCTTCAAAAATTATTAACATCTGCTACTAACAAAGGCTACTGAGTTTCCAACTTCAATTTCATATACTGAATTACATCATTTAATTATTTTTGAAAATTGTTTAACCTACTTTTTATTTATTTATTTATTTATTAAATGTATACCCCAATCAAGGGGAAGACACATTTCCCCAATCAAGGAGAAGTCACATTTTGATTGTGTCGTCTTCTCAACTCTATGCCATAGAAATCTTAAGGAAATCACTAAAAATACTCAGAAGAAATGAGCAGCCCAAATAAATATTTGTGTTAATTGGCTTTCCTTTTTTGAATTAGAAGAAACTAAAGTTTGTATACTTGGACTTTGGGAGAGGACCTTGGACCTCTCACTGCAAACAGCAGCTGGTTTCTAGAGAAATTATTTCCCAGTTATTACATGATGAATTCCCTGCTATCTATTACAGTATTTGCTTGAATAATTTATACTGTTTTTGACAAAAGCATGAGCAATTTATTGTGCCATACCATATCAAAACTATGATAAAGCTATACATAGCTCTTAGTTTTGTCAGACATAAAATGCATACTTTAAATTATTACTGGTACAAATGAAAATACCAAATATTAAGATCAGAGTATAACTTATGAAGCATCATTTCTCCCACACAATTATTAGAAAATCAATCACAATTGCATTATATATGTTTTTCAGTCAATTCTCAGAAATTATGCTTTTTTGTTTCAGACTACTTAATTAAGAATAAACTCTCCCATAAAACAACTTATCCAATAAAACAAAGTGAATTACACATGCTTCCTTATAGTATGTGGAATGTGTAAATATATATTACATACAGAAAGACAAAAAGACACATACATTCACCTCTCATGCTTCTCTTTTCTTTAACAACACATTATAGCTAAGAAGGACCAGTCTATTTCATATCTGCTTGTTTCTTCTTAAAGGGTGAAGGGGGATTCTCATTGTTTTTCCTTCAGGTAAACAGCTTCTTAACAGATATCACATAACAAACACAAAACATATCCATTGTACTAAGTGCTTCTCTTCTAATGAAGAGTACAAGGCATTATTAAGTTCTTTTGTGAAAACCTTATTTAAACATATCTGAAGAGGCTTCATGAACACTCCTGTGTTTTGATTCAGTTGCTATTTATTTTAGTAGATAATGCCAAAATTATTCAGTACAAAATTTGGTACAATTACTGTATTTCAGTTCAAAGTTATGCTCAACAGGATTTCTAGGAATGTTTCATTTCCAATGATAAATGTTATACTGTTCTTATTCTACCTAATGCCAAAGAATGTTTTGTCACTCTAATATTATATGAAAGGATATGATAGGATTTTGTGAGCAAGTATTAAGAGAATGAGAGAATTATCTGAGGATTTGCAAATTTAACAAGATCCTCAACCAATTCTTAAGGAAAACCATCAATGAATAACCTATACACTATTATGATGGCAGAGATTGAGAATATGGTTTGATGTACACCAAACACAAAGCATGTGCCCATGTGGCATCACTGCATTTGAAGCCCTGTTCACATGTCTCTTAAGTGTAGGGGAGAATTGTGGGGGGAATTGTAGGGGGGGAAAGTTGGACATATCTTACTGTGTGTCACATAATAGGACTGATTCCCAAACCCTGCCTCCTGTAGCTGATATGGAATGAAAGTCAGGACGTATACCTGTCATTAGTAGCTAAGTAAACATTCACCACCCACCACGCCCTGAATTAAGCTCTGACGAATTCCCAGAGGAGCAGGCTTTTGGGGAATCCACCATAGCTTAGCAATTGAAGCCAGGCTGGCATGAAATGGTCAATCACAATATCCTTAACTGATCAAAGGAGAAGTCAGCATAATGGAAATGGGTTGGCCAACGTAGTTCCCCCCCCCCCGCAATGTTTTAGCAGGAAATTGGTTGGATACATATCCTCTGAATTTCTTTTGAAGAAGGAGAAATTCTTCAATGATTTTTCAAAATCAGGATTTCCCTGTAAGAATGAAATAATCCCCTTGTGGTGAGATGGCAGCCAATAAATTTGATAAATAAATAAATCTATTTTAAAAGTTCAATGGAAGAAGTTCTCTTGTGAATTCTTCTTTTGGATTTAATTGAAATGTAGGAAACCAGAAAGACTGCAGAGTAGACAGAAGGAGAACAGTCCAGGGAAAGACACAACATAGACATATACCTGCTCTTGGTTATCATGGAACTAAACAAGTATATCAACACTTCCTATTTAGATTTGTCCCAAATTGTCTTCTGCTTTGAAATAATTTATAAAGCAAAACAGACTTTCACTGAATTGAAAATTGCTATTGGGAAGTGAAGGGTTTTCCTGCCTGCAACCGAAAGCAGTAAGCAGACTGGAACTTGCTGTTTGTCCTATCCAGGGACAGTATCATGTATCCACTATTTCATCTCTCCAAACCTTCAGCAGCAATATAAAAGTCACCCATCATTGCTTTTCCTGTTGCCCACTTAATATGCTGACAACAAGGAGAGACCATAATTACTCTACCCAGAGTTCCTACAGCAACAAAAATCCCATCATCCCTGCAGAATTCCAAACGAAAGAAAAGATCAGAAAACAGCCTGAAATGTTGCCTTCTGGCTCCTAAATTCTTCAGGGAAGAGGAAAAGCAAAAAACCTTTGACTTTGGGGGGGAAGAGGCAAAGCCATCAAAGGAAGAGTTTCTGTACAGGAGTTGAACCTAGAAAGGTGGGAAAGGGAGTAAGGCAACAGTTCCTTCCACTACACAAGGAAGTCAGAGCATTAAAAAAAAAATCTTAGCTCAGCAGTAATTTTAATTACACAGCAGTCAAACCAAAAAAAAGTAATTTCAGCTCTCCAAGACTGCTGATCTCATGGGAACTCAGTTGCCAAAAGTGGTTTCAAACTGGTTCGGAACTCTTGAGTAGCAGGATCCCTTTCTATCTGTAAAGAAATAAGAAAACTACTCAGTATGCATATATCTAAGTAAGTTTGCAGTTCCAGGAACCATCCATATCATTGGACCTAAAAAATGTGCTGTGGAATTACAATCAATAACTTTATCATGGGAAGGTGAGGCAAAGCCATACTAAGCACATTGGGGGAAAAAACAAATGCTTCTTTAGCATTAGCTACACCCTTCTGAAGAAGAATGCTCTTCCTTTGTTCTTTCATGTCTCATAAAACATGCCTGAGTGTGAAAAACTTTCTGCAGTGCTGCTGTATTTGAAAACTATTGTCTTTAGCACTTGCAAAGATCAGGCCTTTCCATCACTTCAGATACTATGGGAGGGGCTTTGTAATCTTTTCTTTGCTATTAGCAGGAAAAAGACTGTTAATGACTAATAACTAAATAATTAGCATTATGGTTTTTGCAAAAGAATCTAAAAGATTTAAATAGCAAGGAGAGATTAATCCTATTTCGTTGAACAAATAAAGTTGTTTAGGCTATCACTTCATGTAAAATACAATGAAAAGATATATAGCCAAATGTGTTTCAGGAAGTTTAGTGTCCTGTTTTAAAATATTTTTGGGCAATTGATAGCCAATACCACCTTGCAGTTCTCTAGGTTTGTGAGAATAGCATTGTTATACAGTAAAAGATTTACATCCTTAAGGAATGTGATGTATTCAAGGCTGTTTGGTCAAAAAATCTTGTCAATCCTGCATTCCTAGTTACAGCTATGTTCCAAATGGTACCATATGTGAGGTCTTTGGTGCTCTCTGAGTTTGGTTGTTTTCCTGAAGACATGTCATTATCAAATGACATTAAAAGACTTTTAGCATGGACTTTCCCTTTTGGCTCTGATGATGTTATCTAGTTTGTAATGAAATGCCTACAAAAAAACAACCAAGCTCAGAGAACACCTAGGACCCACAGTTCAAACTGAGCTACAGATACCATTGGTGCTACCTGTTGTTAGAACTGAGTTTAGTGTCAACTCCAGGACACATCAGGGACATATGTCTTTCTTTAATTTCTAGCTAAAATTTTTATTTTTTCTGCCAGGGTTTGCTCCCCAATAGGAAGAACTGATTCTATTACATTACATCTGGATCAATTTTCTATAATTCCCCCCCCAGTGTAACCAAATTATGTACCCACTCTTTCTGCATGATAATTGTCAATAAATCTTTCCATAAAGCAAGTAAAATTATAAGTATTTAAATATAAACTTACTATTTTTTCTATTTTAATATATATTTTTGACAAAATGGTTATTGAAAAAGTTTGGGAGATTCTTTTGACTATTGGCTACTCATTTTATGGCCATCACATTCCCAAAAGAGTTAAACTGTTCTGGGGCTATCAAGTTCATGGCTTTTAATATAACAGGTTCAAGATGCAAGACAGGCTCCTGTCATGGAAAACATACAATCTAAAATTTATTATAGGAGAAACTACAGCATCAGAAGAAGTTGTAATATACCATATTTTGTTCTTGCTATTTAAGTAACATTACTTCACAGCTGCCAATTTAATTGAATTGGACAAAATATTCCAATTCTTTTTTTTTAAACAAAATCATAAGTATAACCAGATGCATGAATATAAGTTTTGTTTGCTATTGCAATTCAAGCTCACTTTGAATAGTGCAAAAATTTAAGATTTAAAATAGTTAAAATCATCTCATATGCTGTAGTCTCTCGGTTCACATCAATGCTGAAATAACTAGGTATGCTGTAATTACACCAAAATAAATATTATGTAACTGATAGAAAATAATTTTGCTTCGTTCTCATGTGCAATTTCTCTTTTTTTCTCTTTTTTAAGTCCGTAATGGCCCCTTGGAGAACCAGTGTAGTTTAGTGGTTAAAGTGCTAAATTAAGAATGACGAGATCCAGGTTCTAAATTAAGAATGGAGAGATCCACTCTTCCCAGAACAGAGACAGGTGTCTCAACCATTCCCTCTTAGCATCAGGCTCTGTGACAAGACAGTCAGTAAGCTTCACTGTATGAACTTGATGAGCCCAAACAACAATATTATCGTTGTGTTGTAAATTGGCAGTTTAATCTCACCAGGCTCAAGGTTGACTCAGCCTTCTATCCTTCCAAGGTCAGTAAAATGAGGACCCAAATGTTGGGGGCAAATATGCTGACTCTGTAAACAACCTTGTGTCAACAATCATTTACTGAAGGAACAACATTCCTATGAAAATTTACAGAACTTGTACACTGGCTTTTTCTTCTTCTTTGTCTTGAAATTGCTAGTCTTTATCCTACCATACAAGGTAGGGATTTTTATCAGACATTTGAATTATACATGTAATGGAAGGTATCCATTTCTGAGAAATAACTTCTTTGTGTTCTATCTAAAATTATTGAAGTATGTTATAATTTTGAAATTTTCTTATCTGGTGAGAATATCTGCCCTACTGAAACTTTAAAAACTCCTAAACCAAAAGCTTTAATTTAATCCAAAAATGGCAACATTCCAGGTTTTGCAATGTTTTTTTTGTATATGTATGAGAGAGACAGAAACTAGCCTGCTGCTGATGCTTTTGAGTTTTAGAATGTTTAAATATTACATTTTAAAATAAAATCAAACTTCATTTTATCAGTTTGGAGGTTTTAATCATATTTGTTGAAACTAAAAGTGGGATACTCATGATGTTCTAAAGGTTATGGAACCAGCTTCAACCAACATTGCCAATAGTCAGGGATGAGTCATGAGTGGAGATAAACTTACCTGTGGGTCATTTGGCAAAAAAAAGTGAGAGCTAATTTAAACTGAAGGAGCCACTAATTCAAAGAAAAGGCAAAGTTGTGTTGTGAGGAAAGAGATATTATGATCTTGTACAACAGGGTTCTTTTTTCCTTCTTCTCCATGTATTTCTAACGATGTATACATCAGAGTTAATGAGACCATTATGCTTATTTTGTCCTTATTTTGTTTCTTTTCCAGGTGTCCTTGGATTTCAGCATTGGCACTTTTCATGTTAAGGTAACAATCACTTCAATTCATTTGCTAGTGATGTGTACAATACAAATCTAATTGAGACTTGCTAGAAAAATACTATTTAATGTAAATCAATAGGCAAGACTCAGCCTTCCTTATTGTTTGAGCCTCTGATGGCCACAGGGAAAGCATTCCAAAGATATCATCTTGTTTCCTCTGCCTCCCTCAGAGTCAGGATCCTGGCCTAGAGTCACCAGTCTTCCCACTGCTCTCTGTCTTAAGATAGTAAGGCTCTCTGATTCAAATTTTCACATTAACAGAGAAGCCATTCTGATGATATTTCTTTCCCCATGTACAGTTTCCTAGACTATTCCACTTAAAACATCTGATTATCTGGAAAATATTCTGTGAAGTTAAAAGAGTAGTGAAAAGCAAAAAGAAACAGATAATGTGCAGCGAGCCTATTCTGTTTTGGATTTTAAATGCACTATTACATACCTGTGATGTCATTTAGTTAGTCCAATAATATTGGTGTGTTCTTTATTCAAGGTAAAAGACTGGAATGAAAATGGAATGGAGAGATGGAAATCCCATCGGAGGCAGAAACGAGAATGGATTAAATTTGCTGCTGCCTGCAGGGAAGGAGAAGATAATTCAAAAAGAAACCCAATTGCAAGAGTAAGTTCTAAGCATTTTATATAGATAAAATTCTAATAGTTGTAAAAAGGTAAGCAAACAAAAGCAACATATTGGCTAAGTGAATTTCCAGACCAAGTTTTTATTATGCAATTATTCTGTCTCATCAATGGAGTTTGATGTAGAGCTCAAATATTTTCCATAGGTAAGCTTGCTGTTTTCCCTACCAATTTTACTATAGTGTCTTCTCTTTCCGTGCTTTCACCCACAAAAATGGGGGAAGAGATTAAATACACAATCATTTTTGTTTTGGAGTAATAGGAATATGTGTATAAAAGATTCTGTATATTGCCCTAGCTAAAAATTAAGCTACATTTTTCACTTGGATTCTATCAAACTAAAGTTACAGGTTTCTCAAATATTTGGTCTTATTTTATATGCTATGTTAAGCATTAGAACCATACTTGCTTTATGCCATATAAATATATTAATGTATGGGAGGAATATTAAGGGATTATTAATATCTGGTTTTATGAATTGTTTTTCTTGTCTCCCTTTCCAATCCTTTTTACATGTATAAACTGAATTTTATTGCACCATTTATAGCACATAACTTCTTTACTAGATTTTACAGACAATACCAAATTGGTAATGTTAGCTGGACTCAGCACTGGAATATGTATTATTATAATAATTGATGCTAAATCATACCATATGGTACTTTGTGGATTAATCAAGAAGGACTTCAGAACATGCTCATCACTAAGAAGAAAGTGGAAGAGAAATGAACTGGTTTCCAACTTGATGTTTCATAGGCAGGACCTTATTTTTATGCTCCTTTCTTTCTTCTGTGATCTTTCCTTAGGTCTATAAAACTGAAGGATGAGTAAAAACAAGTCTTCTTGGGGAAGCTGTTACTTTGCTCTATCAAGGACCATGCTCATTTTTTGATGACCTGGGTCAACCAAGCAAATCAGAAATTATTTAAATTAAAGTTACCTCCTAATGAACTGCACCTATCCAGGCCTATCAAAATGGTGTCAGTTATCAGATGCCTTAAGGATTCTACTGAGTCATACCAGAAGTTTATCACATTATTTAAGTTAAAAAAAAATAAAAGACTGCAATATTTTTGGTTTTGTTTTCTAAAACAGATCCGATCAGATTGTGAACAAACGCAGCCAATTATATATAAAATAAGTGGAGTAGGAATTGATCAACATCCCGTGGGAGTATTTGTCATCAACCAGAAGACTGGTGAAATTAATATAACAAAAATAGTAGATCGAGAGGAGACTCCAATGTTTGTGGTAAGTAATATTGGCAAAACAGGTTTTTACCTTTTATGATTTATGATTACAGTATCTAAATAATGGTTACTCACCTCTGTATAAAGGGTGATTTCCTGAGACCACTTGATATTTTTAGCGTGTTTGTTAATATCCAAAAATATGCCTTTGCAGCAGCTGGTAACAACTTCTAAATTTCCCTTTTCATGGAAACGTTAAACTTTTAAATGAGATTTCATTTTTCAGTTTTAGAATAAGAATTTGAGCTATACATCTTTCTAGAATGCTGATGGTTTTTAATATAAAATTGGGGTGCTTTTGTTGGTTGGCTGGTATAAATCTTTTTTATTTTTTATTCTCTTGTTTTTATTCTTATATGACTTACTATGGTTATTTTTACCACTGCTGGCCATCTGGAATATAAGAAAAGTCAGAGATCATTTTGAAATTAGGTTGAAGATGACCTCATTCTTGCTATATGGGATGAAGCTTCTTTAGCTCACTGTTGAAAGTGTTTTAACTACTTTATAGATCTTTTGAATAAAGCTTTTTATCTGTTTTTAATGTCTTAACTCAGATTCACTGTCATGCTATAAATGTTATGACTGGAAAATCAATAGAAACACCTCTTGATCTTCGTGTTCGGGTTCTGGATATAAATGACAACCCACCAATATTTACACAACACATGTTCTCAGGATCAATAATAGAAAGCAGCATGGAGAGTAAGTACTTTCTTAATAAATGCACCCCTCCAGAGCCAATGTAGCATTTTGTCAACTGCTTAATTTCTAATTTCTGGAAAGCATGCATATGAATACAGCAATATCTTTCTTGGAAGTAAAGACTTTATTAATTTAACGGCACTTAGGAAGAAGCACGAGATTGTGTCATTGTCACTATAAAAAATAAGTTTGGGATTTAATTCTCCCATATGGAACACATTGGCATTTGTGATACTACTGATAAAGGTTTCACTTTGAAAACTGAAAAATTGATCTTTTCCTGTTTTCAGCTAAGGATATCTATTGATGATTAGCAATAGCAATAGCACTTAGACTTATATAAGTCTACCTTATATATATATAATTTATATATAACTTATATAAGTTATATACCACTTTACAGTACTTTACAATCCTCTTTAAGCAGTTTACAGAGTCAGCATATTTCCCCCAACAATTTGGTCCCCATTTTACCCATCTTGGAAGGATGGAAGGCTGCATCAACCTGAGTCAAATAATAAAGCACAATATCAAGATATGCTATCTTGGTCAGTGAATAACTAACAGTTGAATTGATAACAGTAATTAACATTTTTCCACTGTGGTGAATACATGAGTCAGTATGGCCTGTTTATGGTTCCCTGGCTTGATCACATTTAATATATTGATATTTGTCAATTCTTTGATTAATCCACAGTAGAGAATATATGTAGTCCATGACGTACAACCATAATTGAAACCAAATTTATGTTGCTAAGCGAAACATTTGTTAAGTGAGTTTTCCCCCATTTTACACTTTTCTTGCCACAGTTGCTAGTGAACTAGATGTTAATAATCCATTGTTAGATGAATCTGGCTGCCCCATTGACATTACTTGTCAGAAGTCCACAAAAGGTGTTCATAGGATCTGGGGACACTGAAACTGTCATAAATATGAATCAGTTGCCAAGCATCCAAATTTTGATAATGTGACCATGAGGATCCTGCAATGGCCATAAGGGTGAAAAATTGTCATAGGTCATTCTTTTTCAATGATGTTGTAACTTCGAACGGTCACTAAACAAACTGCTGTAAGCCGAGGACTAGCTGTATAGGGTTAGGGTTAGGGTTAGGGTTAGGGTTAGGACTAGCTGTACCTGTCCACCAAAAACATCTAGGGCCTAAGAGGACCTATTATGCTATGGCATCTCTCACCAGCAAATTGAGATTATGTCAAAATATATGTAAGGAGATGTTGTGCCCAGTGTCTAACATTGGCATGTAATTCACAGGTTTTGTATAATAATATATATACCATTTATTATAGTTTGGCTAATGAAATGTTTGCAAGAATACAACCAAACTCAGAAAGCACCAAGGACCCCTCATTTCAACCCTGAGCTATAAATATTCTCTTTCATTGGTACCTGTTTCCTCATTTACCTAATCACTCTCCACTTATGATCACTATCACTTAATATTGCTCTATAGACAAACACTTGGAAAACCAAAAAATCAGTATTTGTTCTGAGATAATTGAAATAATCTCAAGGTAATATACATGTATAATTTAAGAATAGAATTAAAGCAAAGCACTACATTACAATTAACTCAAGTTGTTTGTTTAAATAGATTGGAAAAATATTTCCTTTTTCATGGGGTACATCCTTGGTAGCAAATCAGTAGAAAACAATCCATGAACTCTCATAAATGTGTCTTCCTAGAATGGAAAAATGCATTCCTTTTTCTTCTTTATAAGCACGTTAAATTAGCGATTTCACAAATGATGGTGCTTATGATTTTAATATCTTAATATCTGACGCTTTTGCCCCCTTTTGCCTTTTCCTTCCTTCCAGATACATTTGTAATGAAAATAACTGCTACAGATGCTGATGAGCCAAATAATTTAAATTCCAAAATTGCCTACAAGATTGAAAGCCAGAGTCCTTCAGGCCCATTACTGTTTATCTTGAACACAGAGAATGGAGAACTTCACATTGCAAAAGCTCTTGATAGAGAGGTAAAAGCAAAACAGAAAAGCCTTTCACAGAAAAAAATATTGTTGAAAAAATAGGATATTCTGTGGCCGGAATGTAGATGGAACTGGCATGGTGTGGTGGATGGATAAATATGAGTTTCATTGGGTCTCCATAATATTTATTGTTTTCCTTAGTGTTCTGCATATTTTGTTCTATTCACTACCGAGAATTTCTTCTGATAGCTAGGCAGCTATGTAAGTTTGTTAAATAAATGAATACTTTCAAAAATACTTACTGTAAATGAATACTTTCAAAATTTGTTAAAAGTAAAACCATTCATAAAATCAATACAAGTAAGTATTCATTTAAAATAAAATACTTATGTTGAAAATAAGTAAGATTTCTGGAAACTCAATAACAGCTGAAAGCAAAGCGTATGTCATACAAATGACTAAGAAAAAGACAGAAGTTTCTCAACTCCTCAATGATCTTCAGGACCACTGTCCTGGGTATCTTTCTGGACCGACTCAAGGGATTGGGAGTGGGTGGCACTGTATTGTGTTGATCCAGCTAGTTTTAGTTTGTGTTAAAAGAGGTCCAGTCTGTGGCCTCCACTCTGTGGATTCCCATGGGACCTTGTACTCTTTCCACTCCTGTTTAACATGTACACACTGAGCAAAGTCATCATAGCTATGTGGTGAGGTATTATCAGTAGGCATGTTCAGCTCCAGCAAACTAAGTGATACTGTTGATTTCCTGTCCTGGTGTCCTGAGACAGTGGGCATTTGGCTAGGAAACTGGTGTAAAATACAGCAGTGTGGACAATTGTGTGTGCTCCTTGATCAGTATTTGTTACATCTTTGTTCCATTAGCTGTATTGCCGATTTGTTTCTGGATTCAATTCAAAGTTTTAAATTTTAAACCTCTATATGGTATAGGCCAGGTTATTTAAGAGACCACCTCTCCTTCCATCCCATCAGATCTGACAGGAGAGACATAATATGGGTCCTGTGTACTAAGGAATATCATCTGACAGGACCCTGAAGGTGGTCCTTTTCAGCCACAGCATCCATCCTTTAGAAAATCATTCCCTTGATATTACACCAGCTCCAGTCCTGCTGGGTCCTCAGCAGGCCTTTAAGGCAGATTTTATCATTATGCCTGGGGAATCTGATGATGGCATGGGACCTTTATTATTCTACTAGTAATTGTATGCATTGCACTCTCCCACATATTACGGTTTATGGTTTTAATTTGTTTTAATTTGTTTTATTTTTATTTTACTTGTGTGAGCTACCCAGCATCATGAATGTGAGATGGCCAACCATATAAATTGAGTGAACAACCAAAGTGGGGGAGACTCTGATTATTTCTAACATGGTAATCCGGTGCTTGATAATTTAGTAATACATCTTATTAGTGCACTGCATTTAATTCAAACAAGTATTTCAATGAAAGACTAAAGAAGAAGAAAAAAGTATATAGTATAAATGTAATGTACATATTCCAAAATATAAAATAAAATCCATATTTCATGAAATTAAAAAGCTCTGGATCAGAGCAATGTTCTTTATTAGTTATGTAATTTTACAGCATTTGTCACATTATTCCCTCTTCTGTTTCTTCTCTTCCATATTTTCTTTAGGAACAAAGTCAATATACTCTGGTTGTCAAAGCCTCAGACAGAAATGGAGGGCCAGATGGAATATCGTCAGAATGTTTATGTCAGGTTAAAGTTCAGGATGTGAATGATAATTTTCCTACTCTTTCACAGAGCTCGGTAAGCTTACTGATAGCTAATATGATCCATCATTATTTTTTTTTCAGTCTGGAAATTCTTGATTTTACATTTGTTCTTCTATACTCATTCATTGCAATGGATGATTAGGGGAAATGAATAGATCCATTTCCAGAAAAGGAGTAGTTTTAGATTCACTGGCTCCAATAGCCAGGTCCCCAATATCCTTCTAATACAATATTCTGTTTTCAGTCTTTCCCCCAGCTACCACCGGTGTGGGGGGAAGCTGGTGATGACACTTTTCTATCCATAACTTCCTAATCACTTCAGGACCATTATGTCATCCTAGCTCCTTTCATAAGCAATAGAAGGAGATGTTATGATTGAATTATAAGTAATAATCAAGATAGAAAATATTTCTAATTCTCTAATAACCTTTGGGGATCAGAAATAAGGGGTGGAAGTCCAGGAAGAAATTTTAGGACTTCTTCATGCTTTAAAGATGATAGGGTTTTTTAAAATATATATATAAAGCAGGGATAATGGCATGAAAACAATTTTTAAAAGAACCATAAATTATATAAAATATGATCTATATGATCTCTAAAACAGATGGGATTGATTACATCTCATTGGTGAATCAATACTCAGGAAAAAATTATGTTCATTGCTGTTTAACCATGTGTAAAATAACCTTCAGATATATATTTATAATATATATTAATATTTATAATTTATAATATATATTCATATATAATATATATTAGATAATATATAAAAAATATATAGGATAACTAACGCAGTCATGAAGTGCTATTTCCACCTCACCATGTAATGAATGAACTTTTTCACTAAAATAAATTACCTAGATAACACTAAATTTACAACTGAAGGCTTGATTTCTCTTCCTGACATTGCAGTTGCTTGTTCATAATGACATATTACTCTTAAAAATTGAAGAGCACCCAAAACACAGTTTATTTCTCCAAATATTGAAGTGGTATAGTCCACAGACAGTTTTAGCAATTCATTTGTTCCCTGTACGAACCAGATAGAAATTACAATGTAGCTTGGGAAGCTGTGTTGTTATCATGGGTGATAATACAGCTACTGCCTAATAAAAGCAAAGAGATAATTGAAGAGAGGAAATTACTGTGCTCTACCAGATAGTATGATGGAAATAGAAAGGTGAGCAGGTAGAAAGTTTATATTCATTCTATTCTCTGGAATACAAATGCCACGAATGAGGTCATGCTATTAACTCTGTTTTGAGTCTACAGTATAGACTTCTACAGTGAGTAACCTTTCATGTATGAAGTTGTATGCTCTTGGAGACTCATTCCATCCAATGTAGGTAGCATTATATGTAAATTTTGTAGTGCTGAGGTCTCTGTAGCCTGACCCAGCATTAAGCTCATATGTTTAAGTATATGTTTGAATAGGGTCAAACTATCCTGAAGATTAAAAAACATTTTAAATATCTTCACTTTTCCGGACTAAAAACACTTTTGCCATGTTTATGCTCAATTTTTGTGTCTTACCCAATAAATAAGCATGAGGTACAGCTACCTTTAATATCATAATTTATAATATAACAGAAGTGGATGCTTACTATATGTACCGTAGCATTTGACTATTTGTAGCATTTGAAATCACAGTGACAGTAGTATGCCCAATTTATTTCAAACTGATGAGAATCTAATACATGTCTTCATTGCCAGCTACAATGTTCTTTCTCTTCTAGTTTTCAGTATCAATTCTAGAAAATTCACTGAGTCAGGAGCTGCTGAGGATACAGGTATTTGATGCAGATCAAGAATTTACAGATAACTGGTTTGCAGAATTTTTCTTTATCACTGGAAATGAAAACCACAACTTTGAGATCACAATAGACAGAACGACTAATGAAGGTATCCTGAGCGTTGTAAAGGTATGGATTTCAATTTTTTCTTTTATCATTTTTGAAACTTACATTTTCATTCTGAGTGTCTGATAATTAAACATCTCCCTTGGCATTGACTGGGGAAGAGAGGCGGGGTATAAATCTAAATAAATAAATAAATTTTGCTTATAATAGTAGTGTCCAGAAGGATATCTGATAAAGATTATTTTGTTTTTACATGGAAAATTATCTAGTTTAACTTCTGCAGTCTTTCCCAAACTATGTCATTGTATACTTTTGGGTAGGAATCAAAACCCGATAAATTGGTTGTTAAATCTGTGAATTAGTGACTTACCAAGGGCAGGGTGAGGCAGGGATAGTGGAAGTGTGCCTTGGATGCAGTCAATTTGAGTGGGGGAACCACTGAAGATGAGGAGAAGGTAGCAGCAGGTATGGAGTTGGGTCACAGCAGCCAGCACAACAATCAGCTGTTTGGAAGTTGGCAACTAAGCACCACTATGGAAGAGGGAGGTTAAAAATGATCAAGATCTCTGCTGTAATCAGAATCTGACTTTATTTATATATTAAGTTCTGTAAATATACACACCATTAATCCCATCATTTAAGATAATACTGTGCTAAACTCATGTTGATGATCTGTTTTTAAAACAGCTTAAGGCAATTCTTCTCAGACTGAGGAAATAAATAAATCAACATATATAATTATCACTAATTTAACTTGTCCATCTGAGAATAATAGTAGTTACATATTCCTAATGGAGTTTATTTGTTTCTTGGTGGTATTTGATTTCATTAGCATTGATCTTTTTAACATTCAGCAGAATCTCTAGTCTGACTTTATTTGTAGTTAGACATTTTTGAATGGCTGGCTCTATTTCAGAAATGATTTCTTCCTATTCTGGATGATCTGTCATTCTACACAATGTTCTACTGTATATGTCTGGAATGGATATACTATTAACAGACAGGTGAATTTCTTGGTGCATTCACATTCACACATTTATTTATTTATTTATTGGATTTGTATCCTGCCTCTCTTCCCCAATCAGGGGAACTCGAGGCGGCGTACAATCAATTTAAAAACATACCTATACAATATAAAATCAAAAATTACACATACATATCATCCAGCCATACAGAGGGAAGAACAGATATCAATTCCATACTTCAATTCCATATTTTTGGGCAAAGCCAGGTCTTAACAGCTTTGCGGAAGGTGGGTAGATTAGGGATGGTTCTAATCTCCGCCAAGAGCGTATTCCAGAGAGACGGTGCCGCCACTGAGAAGGCCCTAGCCCGTGGACCCGCCAGTCGACATTGTCTGACCGATGGGATCCAGAGCAGATCTAACTGTGAGATCTAACCGGGCGCTGGGAGGCACAGACACAAGCACACATAATTCTAATGTAAATTTCATGTATGACATTTCTTTATTTTAGGAAATTGATTATGAACAATTTTCAACCATAAACATTAATATTGGTGTGCGAAATGTTGCCCCTTTCCACTCTTCTGTGGCTTCTCTTTATCAACCTGTTGGAACCCCAATTATAGTCCAAATAACTAATGTAATTGAAGGACCAGCATTTAGTCCATCTACGCTGACCATCACTGCATCTGAGAGCTTAACAAGTGAAACTATACTCACTTACACCGTTGGGACATTCCAAGCCATTGATCAGGATACTGGAAAAGTTGCTACAAATATTCGGTAAGATAGCCTTTGGCTTGAAATTTATGTATTCAGCTAGATAAAATTGGAAAGGATAACCAAATGCTTACCAATTACCAATTTTCTACTTCAATTTTGTCTTTCCTCAATAAATTAAGATTTTATATGGTTTTGGTTTAAATATACCGTATATATTTAGAACTTTTATTTCTTAAATCCCCAAAATGGGATATTCAACATAAATCAACCTCAAGTATTATATCAGACTTAAGATTTAAGCTAAATTGTGCCTGAGTAGTGTGGGTGCTCAATGTCTCATGGCAAAATTCAGCCACTAAATCCAGAATTGATATTCAGCCTTTACAAGGGTTGCAGACATCTTGAGACCTTCTGACAAAAAACATACATTAAAATATTATACATTTCTAAAAATTGCTTACAATAATCCAGTGTGAAATACTTCAGTGTGATTATTAGCTGGTACTTTGGGGGGAGAGAGGACATGGGGATACATTTTATTCCTGTGCTATTTTTAAAAAAAGGATCACAAATTATTAGGACTGCAATTGTCAGAATTCTTTTTTTTTTTCATGTAATGAGTCAATAAAATTGAACAGTGTGCATTAGCAAAAGTTTAGTGTCTACCATTACTTTAACATTTATAATTCATTCTAAGCATTTCCATTGTTCAAAACACAGGTATGAGATAGGCCGTGATCCTGCTGCCTGGTTTCAAATCAATCCTCAAACTGCTGTCATCACTTTTAAGAAAACTATTGATCGAGAGTCAATTTATGTAGTCAATGGGGTATACACAGCAGAAGTGCTTGCTATTACCAGAGGTAAGAACATGGATTTTGTTTAAATATTCATTATTGCTCATAAACAATACAGTTAGAAATATGGAATTATTATTCTAAATAGTTATAACCCTAGCTGTTTTGACTAAGTGGAAAAGTGTCCTGTGTAATTTTTAAATAAAAGAAAGTAAATACTTTCCTAAACATCTGGAAGAAAGATTTTGCTGATTGTTTTAAATCACTATGGCAATGTTTATCAACCTTGGCAACTTTAAGATGTGTGGACTTCAACTCCCAGAATTCCCCAGCCAGCCATGAAACAGCATTGCTAACAATTTGCTGTTTAGCTGCACAGGGATGCAAACAAAATTTTGTAAAGTACTAAGAACCACCATTTCTGCCCACACTTTTTAATCTTATCTTTGCTAGTCTTTGCTATATATTTAGAAATCTGACAAACTCCGGGTACTTCTCTTATATGCTTTTAGTGTTATCCTTAGTTGTTATAATTGAATTGAGAATCTTTTCAATTAGCCTTCATTTTGGAAGATGCATTTAAAATTTTATGTGCCATTCAGCTATTAAAAACTGCCCTTTTTCTTTTCACCATTTTCTTATCTGCTCAAATTAACTTTTCCAAATGATCCTTGTGATCCTATTTATGCATTTTTATTCACTTGTGCAACATACATTGTTGGATGATGACATTTATTTGATTTTATTTTTCTTCCTTATTTTTCTGGGTATTATTTATTGCAGACAGCCCTTACACAACAGCCACTGGCACTATTATGCTTACTATTCAAGATGTCAATGATAACTGTCCCATTGTGACTGAGGAGATTAGGAGAGTATGTATGGACAATCCAAATGTGGTAATCACCGCTAAAGATCCAGATGATTCTCCATATGGGCCACCCTTTACATTTAGCATTATCGCTCAGCCTCAAGGCAGCTGGTGGGATATCAAAATAGTAAATGGTGAGTGAAATTACACGTTCAGAGTTTATATCTTAATAATTATGCTCTTCTTCCTCATTCAACCCTCCCTTCATATTTGTTCTTGCTGGGGAGTGTCTAACATTCTTCTCACATGTGGAATACTATATGTGCGACCCATGGTTGCACACAAGAATCTATTGGTGGTGGCTTGGGCTTTTTAAAGAAGACTTGAGGTCAAATGTTCATTTCAGACAACTGCACTACACTCCCCCCACAACCACCTTTCTTCTTTCTGAATTTTTTGTCAAACTATATTTTTTCCACTCATTGTAGGCAATAAGCTAATGAATAGGATCATACAAGGAAAACTAAAGTAATGAAATAGCTCTGGGTATATTTTATCTGGTATATTTTATTGCTTTGAATTATTGAACTATCTGAATTTCAAGGGTTAATCTATCAGTCAGACACGAATCCCAGCACTACTGGGAAGTGCCATCCATTTCTCCTAGTCTCAGTTATTTTTAGAGAAGGAACAAACACAGTCAGTAGTACAAAAATGAGGAAGAGGACAAACAAAATATTTTTTATAAAATAGCACTAGCACTTAGACTTATATACTGCTTCATTGTGCTAAAACAGTGCATGAAATAAAAGTAATGCAATCCATTGCTACTTTCGTTACAGGGTTATGATAACAGAATCTTGCAAGTCAAAATGTGCTTCCCCTTACCCTCCTTTTATCCTTGCGTAGATTACAGCTGATCCAGGCTTCTTTTATTTGACCTTTGTCTTCTCCTGTTTCTCAAGATTATTCCTTCTGTCCCATTTCAAATAAAAAAACGGAGGCCTTGCTTTGGCAAAGGCTGCGTGCAGTGGTTTCACATAATGTAATTCATAGTCAATGTAAATGCCTCTTTCTAACTCAAAATAATTAAACAATCATGAAATGCTAGGAAGTCTCCATTTCGCCCACTTTTTTTTCTCACAGCTACCTTTGATCAATTCAGTGCTGAGTGCTTACTTTCCTTTCCCATCCAAAATCGCTTCTTCCAATTGCAAAGTATTTCGGATATACATAGCAACATAGCTGCAGGAGTTGTTGTGCCCTGTGTATGTGCATGTGTGCCTGTGCAGCTGTTTGCTGTATTTCATTTTCTGAAGACTTCTCAGCCCAACCTGATGTGTAATTTCAGGAAATTATTCAGAATTTTAGGAAAATTATATATTTTCACTTTCATTCCAGCAGCTCTGAGAGATCCCTCAAACTTAGTAGAATTTGAGTAGAGGGCTGTGTGACAATATGTCGGGTTCAATTCAGAAAAGATAGCTTAATCTCAGTAAAATGGAAAGCATAAGAAAGAAATTCAAGTCAACTGTGCCTTAATTTTATTATTTATAAATTTAAGGAGAGGGGGGCTTTTATGGAGATTTAAGTTTCTGTCACAATAGCTTAACCACATTAAGGTACATTTGAAGACTTCTAGCAATTAGTATTATCAATATTATATAACATTATATATACATCTATATATATATATACATATAACCATTCCAAGTTATGACAGCCTTGGGAAAAATGATTTACAATCCCTACTTACATTTATAATTCTTGTACCACACTTGTGGTCACATGATTGCAATTCAGGCACTTCACCACTAGCTTGTATTTAGAAACCAGTTGCAATTTCCTGCAGTTACATAATTATGATTTGTGACCTTTTTTGCTAATATTCGGCAAAAAATTCCCATTGGAGAAGTTGATCCACTCAATTATCATGTAAATTGCTATAAAACTACATAGGTCTAAGTTACTACTATAATGATTTACCACAGAAATTTGGGTCTCAATTTTGGTTTAAATCAAGGATAACCTGTATACACACACAGAGAGAGACATATCCATATATATTATGCCTGTCCTGCTAAATACTTTTTCATTGAATTTTCATAGTGAAATTTGCAATAATTATTTAGGAGAATGAACTTTAATCATAGAGATTTCAAAGCAGAATTCTTAATATAGTCCTATATTTCTCCCTCCAGGTACTTCTGCAGCTCTGTTTACTAACAACATAGAGTTCATAATTTATGAGGTCCAAATGAAAGTGACTGACAACAGTGGCAAAAGCTGTCAAAGACCACTGGTAATTCCTCTGCAAGCCTGCCATTGTGATCAAAATGGACAATGTACCAAAATGGCTACCAAGAGAGTCAAAGTTATAATAATTGGTGGTGGTGGAGCTGGTGGAGGAGCAGGTGGTGGAGGAGCAGGTGGTGGAGGTGCAGGTGGTGGAGGAGCAGGTGGTGGAGGAGCAGGTGGAGGAGCGGGTGGTGGAGGAGCGGGTGGAGGAGGAGCAGGTGGTGGAGGAACAGGTACTGGCTGGGGAACAGGTACTGGCTGGGGAACAGGTGGAGGTGCAGGTGGTGGAGGAGCGGGTGGTGGTGGAGCAGGTGGCGGTGGAGCAGGTGGTGGAGGAACAAGTGACTGGGGAACAGGTGGAGGTGGTACTGATGGTGGTGGAGGTGGTGGTGGTACAGGGGGGATTGGTGATGGACATTCACATAGTGGCAGTAGCGGACATGCAATTGGTGTAGGAGGAGCAAAGCAAAATGGTGGAGATACATCTCTTAGCGCTGCTGCTATTGGCCTGATGATTCTTGGAGGATTAATATTTGTGTGTAAGTATTCTATAAGGATAGAATTATTTCTTTTAAAATATATATATTTCCTATATAATATGATTTTTTACTTCTTCTATAAAACTTTTTGCTGCAATATGTTTCTATAGAATACGCCATAATGTTTCTATAGAATACACCATTAATTGGGGGGAATGATTGAAAACAATTCTGTTTGAATTCTCTAACTTTGCCTTAGAGGTTGACTGGTACAGCACACTGAGAACATTAAAATGTTGCTGTGAACCTGGTCTCAATTTCTCCATGTGAGAAGGGGGAAAAAATCAGTTAAAAAGTGTTCTGCTCATGATGTACATCTTAAGATGCATCATCTGCTGAATGGAAATGCACATGCTGATAATATTAGTTTTCAAAAATCTTCACCATTATCCTGAAAAATGTTTGCTCATTTATTTAAGAATGTGATTGTGATTTTCGAAGAAAAAAAACCCAAGAATGTCTCTTAAACTACAAAAAACCTCATTAAATAATAAAAATTATCAATAAAAAGGACTTTAAATGTTTTAGATAACAGATATAAAATGATTAATGCATGGCACTGAAGGAATTAAAATGTAATAGCATCAAAAATCAGTAATGTAGATGCCAGGTGTGCCTGTACAGAAAAATTCTAAAATGGCGGTGGGGGACAGCTGAGATAACTGTGCCCAAACATCCACTCAGCACACTTCAACATGTAAAGGTACCTGAAGCAAAAGCCTCCAGAAATGATTATATGGCTTTGGTAGACATTGTAGACTAGAAATAGACTGGTCCCATGTGCTTGTGTGCCTCTATTTATATACAGGTCAAATATCTAGTCAACTGATGAAAAGTACATAACTTTTTGTTTCATTTTGGTTTATCAGTGGTACCGATTCTGATGTCACAGAGTGATTGTCTTGGTTATCTGGGATCCAGATCTGCTGGTGGAGTGGGAGCTGGATTTGAGCCTGTGCCTGAATGCACAGAAGGAGCTATCCATTCCTGGGGAATTGAAGGAGCACAGCCTGAAGATCGG
This sequence comes from Boaedon fuliginosus, assembly GCA_027560395.1. Taxonomy (NCBI): domain Eukaryota; kingdom Metazoa; phylum Chordata; class Lepidosauria; order Squamata; family Lamprophiidae; genus Boaedon; species Boaedon fuliginosus. The sequence continues at coordinate 80,881 of JANHGC010003425.1, forward strand.
GTTAGTTCTTCACTGAAACACACAAAGAGATGTGCATATTCTTGTGTCTGTTTGCAGATACATATTATTTCAGAATCAACCAGCTGGTTCCTGCAAGATGCATTAAGCCAAGTTTCTGCCAGATTCCCAATCACCAAGACCGAGGTCTAGTAGTCTAGTACAAAACTTTAACCCTTCTTAGACTAGGGAATCTCTTTGCACTATCCATCAGTAGTTCTCAATATTTTTTATGACCTAAGAAGCCAATCTGTACCTTGTTAGGAAAGAAAAGTGCAGGCTGCCTTTGGTTCCCATTGCTTAATCACTGACATAATCTCAGAAATGCAGGGGGGAGGGGAAGATGTTGGCAACTCTAGTAGTAGTTTGCTGCCACCTCATTCCAGGATGTTTTGCCCCAATGTCCTCCCATCCCAGTACTAATCAGGTCCAAACACTGATTGCTTCCAAACCAAGCCAAGATTACTTTTGTGCTTATACCAAACCAGATGGATCCATTGGCAGTAGTGTCACAAGGAACTACAGTACTATAGATTCTGTAACCAAACTAAGGCATACCTGCACACAAATCTAACGTCTTGTTTCTATCAGTTGCACTACTGCTTTCCATTACATTAACAGTTTCTCTAATCACAGCAAAATAATCTCTATCTTAAATTTATGTTATCAAAAAGTATATTTTAATCACTTAACTTCGGCTTTCTTTCCAGGATGTGTCAAATATCTGTGCACCAGTAACTGCTGCAAGTAAAGGGGAGTTTGCAGACTCTTCAGGTAAACAAACTAACATTTAACTGGAAAATTATGATAGTTGATGGGGATAGAAAGAGCAGGAAAGTGGAGGAGTGGATTTGTCCTTATTATCCTACGTGTAATTCTTATCGTTTGTGGAAACAGAATCTTTGTGGGCCCATGAAAATATTTACAAAAATGGTTATACAAAGAGTATCTGCACAGCATAGGAGTGACTATAATATTCACAGCATAACAAAAGAAATTGAGCCTCAGCTTTGCATCAATTGATCAGCAAATTGATCACTACTGTTCTTTGAATTTATTATGTGTCACACTATAATTATCATTATAGCCACTGTTTTATGATGGTTCTTTTCTATTTTCTGTGGTTGATTTAAATTGCTATTGACAGATAGGAAGAAAACTTGCTTACAGGCCCCTGACATGTTGGGTGCCACAGAGCTTAACACTTCCACTTCTGTTCACATGAAAATGCTGTATGAGATCATCTTCCAGTTTGATGTCACATGTCATCATTATGTACTGAATGCAGATGATGCCAAGTTGCATGTCTTGGCCCTGGTTCGTTGAGTTAGTGAGCCATTGTTTGGAATGTTTGGAGGCTTTAGGCGTGGATGAGGAAGAACAGCCTCAGGTTTAATCCTACCGAGTTTCTATATTAGTGCCCCAATTGCTGACTCTCCACTTCTGATGCTCCATGGAGTTGTAATTACCCATTTGAGATATGTGCAATTTAATAGTCCTCTTGAACTTTCAGTTTTCAAAGAGCAGGTGGAAGCTGTGGTTAAAAAGGCCTTTTGGGGTTGTTATTGAAGACCATCCAGAAGCTATAGCCAGACTAGAATGTGACACCACAGGAAATGAGGGAGTATTATATTTGCATCGCTTTGCAAGTTGCACTGGGCTTCAGAGTATCATTTATTTATGTATTTTATTTATTTTATTTGATTTATACCCCGCCTCATTTCCCCGGTCAGGGGGAACTCGAGGCGGCTAACAACAGAATTAAAACAATCAGTTACAGTATAAAATCCAAAAAAATCCATCC
>JANHGC010003425.1:97418-110785 GCA_027560395.1 Boaedon fuliginosus
CGCCCGCCCGCCGTGTTGTAAAATAAATTATTTTTTTTCATCATTCCCTGTTCTCTTTCCGCTTTGCGTGTTAAGACTGCTTTGAGTTCCCGGCAAAGAGGAGCGCGCTTCGTGTGTCCCCTGGGCACATTTGTTTCGGTGGGATCGACCGACAACAGCGAGAGACGTGTAGGCGAGTATCCTTGAGGCAAGCGGATAAACCCACATGAAGCAAGAAGGCGGCTCCCGACTCCCTACGGAGCTGGAATTATTCAAGGCGATTGCTGGAACAGAGAAGGAAAGCGATTGGGAATTTCGCCGGGACAACAGTAGAGCTGGATAGCAATAGCAGAGACTTATATACCGCTTCACGGTGCTGTACAGCCCTCTCTAAGCGGTTTACAGAGTCGGCATATCTCCCACCCTACAACAATCGAGGAAGAGGAAGAGTTGGCTACCGCTAGGCAGCAACAGGCCGCGCTGGAGCAAATGGAACTCAGGTTGCAGTGAAGTCTGGCACTTTACCTCCAGAAAAGGGAGCGCCTTCTTCCAAATGCAGCCCTTTCATCCTAAAAGGCAAAAAGTCAACAGCAACACCGCCCCCCGGCGCCCTTCCCACCAGTCCCGCAGAAACCTGACTCAAAGGGCGGGCGGGGCTCCCGCACCCACCTAGTGCGCCCTTCCAGACCTGTATTCTCCGCCTCTCGGCTGTTCCTCTTCCTTCCCTCCCCCCTCTCGCCGCCGCTGGTAACCAGCCTTGTTTTCATTACTTCCCACCAGAGGGAAAGGGGTTGGGTTAAGCCGCCACCAAGAGTCCAGGCGCTCCAAGCGGACTCCCTATTTCCCTTCCGGAGAGGTGAGCGGAAAGGGTTGCCGCTGCCGACCCGGAGTTCAGGGCGCGAAAGTTCAGGACGTGGGGGGGCTTGCACCATGGCTGGATACCTCGGCCTGTGGATACTCTCGGTGAGTTTGGAAGCCCACCTGTTGCTCCCGACGGTCAACTCCGTCTGGCTCTTGGGAAGGGGAGATGCCCGCCGAGGAAAGGAAAAGGGAGATAGGGAGACGCTGGTTTTTTGTGGGGGGTGGGGGGAGAGGAACCGCAGGAACCAGTGCGCTCTCCGCTGAGGGCAAATCGTAGGCTGAATGGGGGCGTCCGTCGGAACAGCGGCTCCTCTTTCAGCCGAACAGCCGCGCCACGCCCTGCGAACCCAGCGCCGGAACCGCAGGAGGTTCACTCGAGATGCTAATCGCGCTTATCTCAGTTGTGCAAAGAGGAATTATTATTATATACATTTTTTAAGTGCCTTTCGGGTGAAAGAAACTCGTGCGAAAATCTGGAGGTGTTTGGTATTGCGAAAAACTTGTTGAGGCTGCCATTTTATATATATTTATAGTAGGCGCTTTCTTGGAAGCAACTGACCTTAACTCTGACCGGCTTGTTCAGTGGTTGGTTTGGAGGAGGAATCTGGAAATGTGTGGCTTATATGTTCAAGTCCTGCTTACATTTTAATCGTTTTGCTTTAGAAGATCAATTTAGATTTTAATAAAGAAAGCGGGAATAATTCAGGACGTTCTGGAGCTCAGTTTTTTAACCACAACTTTTGAGATATTTTAAATCCCAGAATTCCCCAACTGGCATATTATAGGTTGGGGAATTCTGGGAGTTGAAACTAAAGTTTCAGAGATTGAGAAACACTGCTCCAGAGAAAGGTTGTTCCTTGGTCTGGAAATGACAAGAGAGATTGGCCACCAGATTTCCAGCCCTTGAATTGCCTGCTAGAATTCCCCCCTTCTACAAAGGTTGTCAGGCTACCCTGGGATCTGGGGTCCTCTTTAGACGACTGGGGAAGAGGATTCCTGAATCTTCTGTTGTTGGAATTGTTCGGTTGTTGGAGTAGTAGTTCAAATACACTCCTATAGTCCTAGGACCTAGACTGACCTTTAATAAGTAATCTCTTGCTTGGTCCTGTGAAATGTGGTCATCTACAAGCAACAAATCAGAAGGAATACATTTGAAGGGGAGGGGACATGCAAAATATGCCAAAGACTAATATTGGGGGGTAGGTAGAATGTGACAATTGAAATGAAATAATATTTGTAAATAAGGTGAGATAATTCTGATAGGAAGGGTAGAATATATGTGTGTGTTATATGTTGATATAACATATCTACACACACTAAGCAGAATTAACCCTGGCCTTCCTCTTTATAGAGGATAGCTATTTTTGCTTCCTCTTGGCCGTTTTTGAAGGTTTCTATCCACCCACTGAGGGGGGGGGGAGCAGGATGCTGGTCTGGCACAGCTGTTGTTGAGATTAAGAGATTTCTGGATGGGATGGCAGCCAATAAAACCTGTTAAAATAATAATTTTTGCAGAATTACCGGACAGTTGGAATGGTAATTGGTGACAAAACTTTCCTTGATAATAAGGTGCAGACAGTTTCATTACCTTTTATCTGCTGTTGTGGTAACATCTCCATCCATAATACTTCATTTATGTTGACAAGTAGAATTTCCCCATCTTTTAAACAGCAGGCATTTTCAAAGAAATATTATGTTTCCTTCAGCGTTGTTTGATCAACCTTCCCCCCGCTGAGTGCCATTCAGATTTTGGACTTCAGCTTCTAAAACCTTGGCCTTCATGCCCAGTATATCTGGATGAGGCTGTCCCAGAAAGATTAGCTTAGATCAGTCTTATTCAACCTTGGCAACTACATTTTTTAAAGTGTCCAGGGCATTAAAAGTTAGGGAAGGACAAAGATTTGTTGCAAGTCACCAATTTTTGATTCCCTCCTCTTTTTCTTTTTTCTCTGTGACTCTGCCTGCCTGTCCTTCTCTTCTAGCCAATTATTATTATTATTATTTTCTTTAAAAAATGTTGGGGAAGATCAAGGAAAGCTATTGTGTATTATTTTTATTATATTGTATTATTTTTCCTCATGGGCACTGCACTGGAGATCGCTGAAGAGAAATTTTATCAGTCATTTTCATTTCCCTCTCATATTTTTATACCATCATGAAGATCTGCAATTAAAACAGCTTACGAAACTCGCAGCAATGAAAAAAGAAAAATTAAATGTTAACTTTTATTGCAGAAGTTTAGTTTCAAAGATGTAAAGTTGCTGAGCTGAAAAGAGAACACTTTATATTTAAGTAGAAAGGCCAAAATTTTACCAAAGAAAAATGTCTTATTGTTTCAGACTGTAAAAGGAGTTGAGTAGATTTTCAGTTAGCTGATTAAAAGCATCCAATCTTTATATCCACTTCTGAGGATTTCCTATTGAGATTTCATTGTGAATATTTGCATGTACCTTGACTGCTAGTTATGGGTTGTTGTTTTCATTGTTGTGTTTTTAATTGTTTTAAGATGCCCAAAGTCACAATAATGAATTGAGCAGTATAACTTAAATAAATACATAGGACTGCATTGTTTGTAAGCAAAACAAGCACATTTAATGCAGAAGTTACAAACAAAATTCAGAGAATTATTTTCAGAGAATCCCAAAACAAGAGAAACAACAAAAGATTTAGAAAAGGGCAGTTGGATAACTCCTTTATGAGGAAACTCACTTTATTAAGAAAAAAGTTTGAGAAGTATCTCACAGTAGCCTGCCTAATTTTGAATCCTCCAAGACAAGTCTAAAATATTTTTAGTATGCTAGCAGAGCTATACCAAAAATAATGGTATATATTATAATCCAATACAGTGATTGAACAGATCGAAGAAGTTAATAATTTAAGTTACATGCCACCCAACTCTCAATAACGCTGGGAGGAATATATAAAACCATGTACAATGTGGAGGAAGATGACTTCTTATTACAGCTCCTCCTTCTCACAGTACTAGAATTTTCACTCTTTCCGTGAAACTGACTGGTAGTAAATTCAGGAGAGACAGAAAGGAATGCTTCTCTACAAAAAGTAGAATTTTTGGAATGCGCTACAATGGGGTATGGTGTCAACTTTTCCCTTAAAAGGAATTTAAAGTGAATCGGTTGAATTAATGGAGAATCAGGGATATTGGTCATGGCAGCTAAATAAAATGCATTAAAGGTTATTTGAGAGGCAATAAAAATACTAGTGAACTAACTCAAAGCATCTGACTAGCTTAATATCTTAAAATAGATATTAGACCAGACAGATGCTAAATTTCAGAAGGCCTTTGAAAGTCCTGAAATGCAACTGACTGGAGTCCTATTCAGATACTTTCAGTCTAACTTCAGCCTTAAGGAGTGAAGAGGTAGAGTGATCATCCTGTACACACTCTCCCATTTTGGTTTCCTTGTTCATTTTAATTTAGAATAATATCTCAAATGGGGAACCAGTTGTAAAGGTATTCTGCATAATGTTGAAATCCAAACTCAGCATTACACAGGGAGCCTTCTACATACAGACGAGGCTTTGTGCTTCATTTTGAAATGCAAGAGCCGTGGAAATGGTGATAAAAGGATAAAACCACCTTGCTAGTTCTTGTCTTCCTTGCATGTTTTTATAAGCAAAATTAATGTCCTCTATAGAGGGTTTTTACTTAAAAGTTAAGCTATGTATTACTCAGTTTTAACTTTTTGTTATTGAAAATTCCTCCTCCTTATAAATGCTTTTAATCTTGTTGGAGGAAAAAATAGAGCTAACTATTTGTTTCCAAAAGGGCAAAAAATAGGAACGAGAGAATGGGTAGGATTTTAATGGGAAAATCGCATGTGTATAGCCCATTGTCTCTCCAGTACAAAATTTAGTTGCCTTTAAGATGTACTGTCTTTTTATCAAGCATTTTCCTCATGCCTGAATAGATAAAGAGACTAGTAGAAAACTTCTTTTAGATTCACCAATTCTTCATACATCGATTGCTGATCAACATCTTTCATTTCTAGAATATCTTAGGTTTTGAGGACTTGCCCGGTTGCTACTTTTCAACATTCAGTATAATAAAGGAACTCTTGATTGGGAATTTGAAATGTTTTAACTTCTTTTTTGCCTTCAGAAGTTGTGGGAGCTTTATCACGGGAGGCTTTCAAGAAGAGAGTGGACTGCCATCTGTCAGAAATAGTGAGGGACTCCTGCTTGGGCATGGGGGTTGGGCTAGATGACCTACAAGATCCTTTCCAACTCTTTTAATGCGTTAATGTTAGAAATTGGAAAACAAAAAACAGAAGTCCAGATTTTTCTTCTCTGAGTTCAAAAGGTGGCTAGGTTCAGGATGTTGTCTTTGCTAGCCTTGTTAGATCTGAGAAAGATTAATTTTGTTTTGGATAAAGAACACTTTTCCATAATACTCCTGAAGGAACGGGACTCCACCTTAATCTAAATTTACTTCCTCTTCTCATGGTTGAACCCCAGATTTTTCTTGTATAATCCACACTAAAGCTTATCACTGGATATAAATAAGCAAGGCATGTTTTTTCCTTGTGATGCAAACTTTGCCTTCAGAACCAGCTGGAATAGAAAAACCAACAACGACATTGGGGAATTTTAAACTGAAGGTGCAAATGTATGATTTATGTTTAGTCTCACTTTCCCTCCTCTAATTTGTTTTGTTTTGTATTCTGTTTCCCATTCATGCCATCTTTTCACTGCTATTACCAGTAAATAATGTATATGGTCTCCATAGGCAGTTTACAAACTGATCTACATGCTTATTCTCCCTGACTTAAATAGGACTTATTTCCAAAACAAGCATGTGGAGAAATGCAACTTAAGCAATTTTTCAAATTCAGACCTATAGGAGTAATTATCTAGAATTACAGAGGTTTTCCTGTCTCAGGGAATGCTTGGAGATATTTTGAATCTTTTAGTGGTAATGACTGCTGATTGTAAAGAAGTGCCACCATGTATTAAGACTTAAATGAAAACACCTGCAAATGTGAATTAATTTCCTTAAATGATGTGTCACTTAGGAACTATGGTCAAACAGGTTCTACCAGTCTCAGAAGCCTACCAAATTATTTTTATTTTGCCTGCTTTTTGTCGCACAGGATAATATCGAATGAGTATCTGCACTGAACAGCTTCCACTGTCCATTGGAAGCCGTTCTTGGAAGAGACGGAAAGACAGTCTTTAGGCAGACACATTTAGAGACATTATGAACAAGATGAATGCAGAGTAAAAATAATTGCACCCTGCAGTGTGCTTCCTTGCTTCAAAGTGAAGAGAAAGTAACTGAGGATAACAAGGACTTCACATATCCCACCTTACATAAAGGAAATTGGATTAAACAAATCTGTCCACATGCATGCTACTTCAAAGTAAGGACCATTGAATTCAAGGGCCTTACCACGAAGTAACCATGCATAGGTTTATGGATCATTGGCCTGGATTTCTGGGTCATTATTTCCTCTATATTTGGGACACATGTAAAGTAAATATTTTGTGAAATGAAAATGATTTGTGTCTATAAGTAGATACGGCATCAGTTTTCAGAGTAGGCTAAATATTTCAGGAAATTAATTTTAACCATTAATTGGATCAAGTTAAATTTTCATCCTTCTGTTTTTGACCTCTAGCCAATGAATGTATTTATATAGATGCACCAATGCAATTTGACTTTGTTCTACTTATCTTTCCTTTGAAGGTTGCTGTCTTTCATACACGATCATTTTCCTTATGTTTAATTATGGTAGTATATGTTATTGACTTGGTGAAGTATTAGAATTCTCCCTAAGCTCCAAAGAAATTATGAGTATTTCTGTTTGTTATATTTTAATCATTTTCATAATCATGCTATAAAGCATACTGTATTGGTTATAATTGTTCATCTGTGGAATTTATTGATTTTTATAGTCGCCTCATGTTATTTTTTAATTCTACCACCATAAACATTTTTTAAATTTTATTTATAAGCCACTTAAATCAATTTTTGGCAGACTTCTGAATGACCACTAGGTAATAGCAGGTACAGAAATGCGAATCTTTCCCACTATTCTTTGGTAATCTGGAGTTTTTCAGCTCTACATTTTAGACAAACTTCCTCAACCTGTCTTCTAAACAATGAAAACTGAGTTTTTACACACTGTATTTGAAGAACAGCACACTGAAGAAAGTTAGTTTAAGAGATATTTGCGATGAGTCAGTTGACTGAGTTCAGTAAGATCGATGAGTTCCATGCATTGCAAAAGTAATTATACCACCCTTTTCCTGCCTGGTGCCTTCTAGAAATATTGAGTGTTCAGTCCCAATATAATAGTCTGCATGCCAAAGGAATTTTAGTTGCAACATAGGGAGTTCATTGGGTTCAATGATGCATGGCTACATGATTCATTGCAAATACATACTTAAGCTTCAGAATTTAATATAACTAGGATATATTAATAAGGGAAAAGTGCATTCTTATCTCTACTTTCCCTTAAGTGGAAGCATCACGTCTGCACATAGGGGGAAGTTATTTTCATAGGGATTGGAATTATATTTAAAACACAGAGAAAGTTATTTCAGGCCTACTGATTCTATTATCAAAATATGGACTTAGTATAATCAACACAGAGTTCAAAATACCTCTGTAATTTTATAATTAGCATGCTAATAACCTTCAAAGCATAGCAGTGATCAGAAAAATCCTCTGCGTAAAAAGCCTGGAAATAGTGGATGAAACTGGAACTCTAGAAGTCCAAAAGGCACAAACTGGGTGAATGCTTAGCTTAATGCACATCAAACATTTAGGTAGAAGGATCTGGAGTATTAGGAGAAAGAATTCTTATATACATTGTTGTTTCTTAGTTGAGTGGAAAGCCTAAATAATCTGTTCATCTTCGAGAGCATCTTTCGTGCAGTGCTCTGGGTTCCTTCATTTAAGCAGTGCCATCTATCAGAATGACCCCAGAGCAAGCCTTCTCTGTCACGTAGCTGTACCATGAAATGAAGTCTCCCCAAAGTTCAAAATGACCCACACCTTGCTGGTTGTTTTGAAGGGGCCTGGGGTTGTGGCTCTTGCTTGGCATGACTGGAGCTATATTGACCGCTATATTTTTCTCAGCAAGTAATACCATCTGAGGACATGCAAAATATTAATGCATTTGGGTGGTACATGTGAGAAAGTTTCCTTTTTTCCCACTGCAACAATCCTTGTATTGCTGTTAAGTGTGTGTGTGTGGGGGGGTCCATCTTCTGAAAGCCAGTAACAAGACAAGGATCCCTGGTACCGGTCTGCAGTCCATTGGGAACCAGGTTGCACAAGCAGCGGATAAGCATGTGAAGCTTCATTTGCACAAGCAGCAGGTGCGCACATGAAACCATCTCCTCTTTCCCTCCCCCATTCCCCCCTCCCACTGCCAGTCCATGGAGTCGGAAAGGTTGGAGACTGCTGGTTTAAGAGACAGGACAAAACAAATGACAGCTTCTTATTGACCTGAAGTTGTTCACTTTAATACTTACAAAGAAATACATGTCCACTGTATCTACTTAAATATTTTTCCCCTGTACAGAACTTGACCGTAAAAACAAAGAGGATTTAGGTGTCTGAACTTTCTAGAGAGAGGGATGCTATGATGACTGAAGGAGAATTTGATATTTAAAAGCTGGCCTTGTTGTTCCAATATATTTTAAACAGTGGGCATTATAAGGAAAATTTATTCAGGTGATAAATATTGATTTTAATATGGAGTTCCATGTTCAATAGCCTGATATAACTTGCTTGCTCTAAAGTTTCTCAAACTTGGCAACATTAAGATGGGTAACTTCAATTGCTTGAATTCCCCAGATAGCAATTTTGGAAATTGAAGTCAATACATCTTAAAGCCACTAAGATTGAGAAACACAGAGCTATACTTTTATATCCCACGTCTAGTTAATGTGTTTCAGTATCTGAGATTGTAAAGGAGTCATAATGTTCTATTTATGTATAACAACTGTGTCACACACAGAAAGCACCTCCAAAGTTTCTTGAGGAAACTTTGGTTTATACCTGCATCCTTCTGACAGAGACATGAATCATATCAGGGCATGACCGGCTTTGACATGGGAAAAGAAAATGCATTTATCACTAAAACCAAAGAAATCCACACTAAAATAGAAACCTTCCATAGATAGAAACATTTTTGAGAAGTTCCCAAGATTTGAAAGACAATAATTTACAGTACAATAATTATATTCCATATTAATGGCAGGCAATTTCCCAAATAAGTGTGCATACTTTTAGTTTCCTTAGCAGAATGCTGTTCTTTGTTCACAATTTAATAAAAACTTAGCTAAACGAAAGGTCTTAACTAAAAAGCAAATTAAACCAAATGGCTTTTTTAAAGGTGTGCTGAATGTATACCAGACTGACATTTCTGGATCATCTTGCTAATGATACCTTAATTATGTTTGACACAATTGTTAATTGTGTTTGACTACATGTGGTAAGCCACTATTTAAACAATAGAGATGGCTACATTATCTTAGGTACTCAAATGTAATTAATTTTAATCAATTTCAAGGTTTGTTTCAAGAGGAAATGGGCATTACTACATGCCTGGATCCTGTTTGAAAAGTTGTATTTGCTTCCTCTGTTTATTAGCACTTACCTAAAATGCAGCTCTAATAACATTGACCCATTAATGCTGATTTAACTGTTTTCAGGTTTCATTTGTATTCACATCTACGAAATTCCACAGTTTACTTCCATTTTCTGGCCATATTAAATGTGAAAACCTAACGCTGATTTGGTTTTAAATACACATATTTCATTATTTAAAAAATAGTTTAAATATGCTTAATATTGTGTGGAATAATGTGCACTATTTTCACTGATGGCAAAATATTGCTGTGTTAATTTTCTTAGTGGTTTATATTGGGAGGCTAGTTATATTTTTAATTGCTGTATCTGTTTATTGCAGAGTTATGTAATCTTTGGAAATGGACTTCATTTAGAGGTAAGAGACGATCAATTTTTAAGGGTTTCTGTGTATAAAAAAATGTGTATTACTAAGAAGGTTTTTAAAGGTTTAGGCAAAATGTTCTAAGTAATTTATTTCCAACAGTTGTCTATATGCAATATATAGAATGTCTATGGAGATTCTCAGTCATCCAGGAAATGTGCTTTTTGAAGAGGCACGTGGACATTCTAGCTTTTCTTTAAAGACGTTTCACTTCTTATCCAAGAAGCTTCTTGGGCTCTGACTAGATGGTGGGGAATTGAAGGATTTATACACCTTACAAATGACTAGCTGTCTGCAAGGAGTATAAATCCTTCCATTCCTCATCATCCAGTCAGAGCTGAAGAAGCTTCTTGGATAAGAAGCTAAACATCTTTAAAAAAAAAAACAGAAAGTCCAGTTGCTTCTTGAAAAAGCACCTTTGTGATATATAGCAAATAATATAAAATGTTGCAGAAACCATAGATTAAAACAATAATTTTTACAATTTCCTTGTTGAAAGATGAACGGTGCCATAGGATCAACAAGAATTTTTTCTTCCTATAAATGCTTATAGTTTTTCAGAGCATACGTATTGTATTAGAAATAATGACAGTCTTTATTATGTAAATATTGTGTTGTTGCTTATATTGAAGTATGCCAAGTATGCAATATACCCACTAGGGTATATTTATATGAAAAATAAGAATGTGCATTTAAAATGGCAGTCTTCCTGCTTTTGGTTTGACAGTATGGCAATAAGAAAACTTACAGTATTGCAAATAAAACTGAATTTCCTCACAGATTCTTGGCGGAAGGCATGATCAAGTACATCAGAAGAGCCTAATCAGGCAAAAGCGAGAATGGATTGTCCCACCTTCCATGATCTGGGAAGAGCGTGACAATTCCCAGAAGAACCCAATTGCTAAGGTAAATCAGGCTTGGAAACAAATATGTCTTTCATTTTGTCCTTAGTAGCTTTCCTCAACCTGGACTGGAGTTGCAATTCTATCAAGCATAGAAGGTGTCAGATTGAGTAAAACAACTATATACCGTATTTTTTGCACTATAAGATACACTTTTCCCTCCAAAAAGTGGGTAGAAATGTCTATATCTCTTATAGAGCGGATGTTGCTGAAGCACCACCCGTCCACCAGCCCCCACCCTTCAGCCTCTGCCTCCCAGCAATTTGTCTCCTTGCAGCAAACAGCCTGGTCAGCTTCAACACAGCCTGATTTAGCATGAGCAACTGATTGGCGGTTCGGCCTTCCAGAATACCATCAATCAGCTATTTCAGGCTGCAGGGATCACCATCACTGCCTCCGAGTGTCCCATTTTTGGCCTGTTCCAGGCAGCAGGAATTGTTGCCGCTGCCAATTGCCGCTGCCAAATGGCAGTCGCAATAGGCGGTGGCAGTGATCGGCAACAATAGGTGGTGGTGATCCCCGCTCCCTGGAATGGGTTGAAAATGAGGCACACAGTGGCCAAAAATGGGATGCATGAAGGCTGAAAATGGGACACACGGAGGCTGAAAATGGGGTGCATGAAAGCTAAAAACAGGACACACGGAGACCAAAAATGGCGTACCCGGAGGCCAAAAATGGAGCGTGCAGAGGTGATCGGTGGCAGCAGCAATCCCAGCAGCCTGGAACAGCTGATTGGCAGTGTTCCAGGAGGACGATCCAACTGCCAATCAACTGCTTGTGCTAAATCAGGCTGTGCTAAAGCTGACCAGGCTGTTTGCTGCAAGGAGGCAAATTATTGGGTGGCAGAGGCAGATTTTTTTTTTCTTGTTTTCCTCCCCAAAAGATAGGTGTATTTTGTGGTCTGGAGCATCTGATAGTGAAAAAAATATGGTAATATCAGTTGTAAAATTTGGGTTAATTATTATTTCGTATAGCAAAATTATAATACAATAATCTTATTAAAGGGATTCAATATATTTGCCTTTTCAATATATCTGCCTGACAAAATCAAGGATTAACTAAAAAGGCTTTTGCCTACACCTATGAGAATCAGAAATGTAATTATTTAGTTAGATTATTTATTTCATTTAATTATTAGCTAGATCCTGGATAGTGGACCACAAGAGAACATCAGCACATAGACAAATTTATACTATTTCATTTCATTTGAGACTATCTGGAGGTTCCAGGAGATTCTTTCTGTTCTCCGTTTAGTTTTGTGGGCAACCTTTTCTACATATATATATATATAATGATCCATCTGTTGGAGGATGAGCTGTGACTTTTGTTTGCTGATTATTTATATTTAATATGTTTTTAAATGTCTGCCTATCTCTTAAAGTATTGTCTACTTGTAAGTTTATAAAGGTTGGTTTATACCGTTTTTCTACAGTTTCTCAGAATATTACATTCTCAGAATAAAAAGTTTTGCACTTCTTTATTAAGAATATATATATAATTAAGAAAACTAAAATAACTTAAATCTTTTATCTTTTTTAAAGATTAAAACATATTTGTTTTAAGTTGCAGAGACAAACAATAAATATTGTTTATTTTCTCCTATTCCATATAGATTCGGTCTGACAAAGATATTGACCCAGGAGTAATTATTACTTACACAATTTCTGGCCAAGGAGTCACAGAGCCACCATATCATTTGTTCGTGATTAATGGGAAAACTGGAGAATTGAACATAACTGGAATAGTCGATCGGGAACAAACACCAATGTTACATGTAAGCAGATGAAAGTGATAGATTCATATCAGTTATCAGCTCTTGATTTTTGTATTTATAGAAATTTATTTTTCTTAATGTGCCAACGGAAAAGAGTGAGCAGTATAATTCAGTGATAATTATTTCTATTTTTCTGTTAATTGAATCAATTGAATGAAATCAATCATGGATTGTTAATATTCTTTCAGCTAAGGGGCTATGCACTGAATCAAAGAGGTGAAAATCTGGAAAGGCCACTGGATCTGCGGATTAAAGTTCTGGATGTAAATGACAATAGCCCAGTGTTTTCACAAACAAGCTTCAGTGGTTCTGTTGAAGAATTGTGTGAAGTGGGTATGTTCTAGACTTTTATGTACATTTTCATTCTGACAGCATTCCTACAGTTCTCCCTATACAATTATTTTGAATCCATTCCTTCCAGCCTCTTTGCCCTTGTTACAAGTAAGTAACACTATTGATTACACTATTGCAATAGAGTAGAAATATCACAGACTTTTATTTTATAGTATTTTTGGAGTGGGACATTAGAAAACATAATTAAATGGTTGAGAATCAGTGCTTTATTGATAGCCAAAATATGAGATCTAGGAGCCAAAAAATCTTGGTTTTAGTTTTACGATAATTTTAAAATAGTATGGAGTAGAGACATGTACTTACTGCTTAACCTTGTTCTCCTTACTATATAGTAGTTAAAAAAGCAAAATCTTGTAGTGGATTTGGGGAGAACCATAACCATCTGCGGATAGAGCCTCAGTGGCGCAGTGGTTAAATGCAGCACTGCAATCTTCTGACTTGTTCAGCAGGTTGTCAGATCGAATCCCCAGGCTCAAGGTTGACTCAGCCTTCCATCCTTCTCAAGGTCGG
>JANHGC010003427.1:27224-43615 GCA_027560395.1 Boaedon fuliginosus
GCAGGGCTCTCGGGGTCGATCTCTGTCCCCCCACCAACACCGACTGGGTCCGGTCAGAGAGGTAGGAGGAGAACCACTGGAACACAGTGCCTCCCACCCCCAACCCCCTGAGCCGACCCAGAAGGATACCATGATCGATGGTATCGAACGCTGCTGAGAAGTCAAGAAGCATCAGAATGGAGGAAGCTCCCCCATCCCAGACTCGCCAGAAATCATCCACTAGTGCGATCAAAGCCATCTCAATGCTGTACCCAGGCCTGAACCCCGACTGTAAGGGATCTAGATAATCCCAACATAAATATGAGAAAAATATAAAAATTGATCCATCTTGGTCACAAAAGTTCTTGGTGACAATGACCTGATAGTACTTATCTGACCTGAAAGTAAATACTATAACATGTCCCCAGTATATGTTTAGAAAACTATCTTTTCCTGACTAAGAGGTGAACCAAGAAGATGTGTTACAAGACATTGTGTTCCTATAAAAAGCCCTCAAGGCTTTATACTGTGTTAATGGTTGTTATCATTACTTAATTTATATTTGTCATTTTGGATGCTTTAAACTCTGGTTAGTTATCCAGACTCCAGCCATATGATTTGATTTTAAACATATAAATTTATATTGTAAACATATAAATAAGTATAACAAACAACTTTGTAATTTGTATATAATGCCTACACAATAGAAAAGCAAAAAAAATAGTTTTAGGGAAAACATGAATAGAAAATAAAATTATACTAACATATAAAAACAGTGACTTAATGTTCCTTAATGTTATTGTCTGTAATGGAATAACTCAGTAATCTTATCAGTGAGCCAAATATTACACAGTGATATTGAAATCAATGTTCAAAAAGCGTCACAAAATTATTACATGATTACCTGAGCAGAAAAAAGAAATACATAGCAGGATTATAATATTCTTTAAGTTTTTTTAAAAAAAAAGCAAGAATAGAAAAATATTTTAATGTGAACTTGGTAGCACAGAAAAAGGAAATCAAAGTCCTATTTTTTACTTTCTTTTATTAAATAGAATGGTTTGCTCACATGTCCTATCAGTTTTCATACTTTTTATTTAAAACTTGGGATTCCTTTTTGAAGTAATTTGTAGAACTGTAATCGTTCTTTTTTAAATTGCAAATGTCTAGGTAAAGATATCATTCAACCTGTACAGTTAAAAAAGGAGAGATGAAAATGAATTGTTCAGTGACATCTTGTGGTAGAGTAATGGTATTGATGGATCTGGGAGAAAGAAATAGCAGTATTTCAGAATGGTTAATAATTAGATTTCTAATTGCATTGGCTTATTACCTCCATATTACCTAAGTTATATTTTTTTAGGAATAAGGGTATCAACATCCAGTATGATAATTAATCAAATTGCCCTTAAAATAGAAACGTATCCATGCAGGGCTATTTGATTCCAACTCCCTTTTAGTTTTCCTAGTTCTTAATAACAGACTCTGCAGTTGTGAAGAGTTTTGTGATGTTGATTTACAAATGTTTAACTATCAAGGACATGATTTTGGATCAGTCATTCTTTCTCCACTCACCTCACCTCACAGGGTTCTTCCTGTGGGGAAAAACAGGAGGAGGAAAGAGTTATTAGTTATGTTCACTGCCTGGAGTTATTTATAAAAAAATAATAATAAAGGCAGGCTAAAAGAAAAAGTTCTGAATGTGTGAAAATTTAACATATTGTATTTATCAGCATGACCACCCTGCTGAAGCAGGCGTTTCTGGACAAGCTGTCCTTATTTTGACAGCCCTGAAGGATAACATGTGGCAGTGAAGCATTTTCCCACCAAGAAGAGTTATTTTAAGATAATGGCTTTAATGTATTTTTGAAGCCCACGATGAGCCGTATATCACCAAAAGTGTTGGAAAAGAATGTTGTATAATGAAAGCAGCATTAGGTCCAGGAGAGCATAGCCATATGTGTTTGGGTTGGGGGTTTTTTTTAAGTTGCTTCCCCCCCCTTTTTCTCCCTCAATTTTTGTCCTGATTCCGTGTTTTGAACCAATTTTTAGCCTCCATTCAGTTGCAGCAAGGCTTCACTGTTTTTAATGGGTAATGATGCTTTCTGTCCCTTAAAAAAGAATAGCTTGTTGTGAATAATAAATCACAAGTCATTGCAGGAAGATAAAATGCAGGAGCACTTACAGCTATTCTGTTTCCACCCCACCTTCTCTCAAAATACTAATAAAAGACACAGCATATAGAATCTTGATTTAAACAGATTTGCTGTTGAAAGCAGGGTGGAAGAGGCGATGAATAATGCAAGGATTTTTGTAGCATAGGATTGATTTAGATTTAGATTTAGATTTATTACAATTTATATGCCACCCAATCCCAGCGGACTCCAGGCGGCTTACAGTCAACTTTGAGATCCTTGGTGCTCTCTGAGCTTGGTTGTTTTCTTGCAGACATTTCATTACCCAACTAAGTAACATCATCACTGCATCATCAGCACACTGATGAGGTTATCTAGTTTGGTAATGAAATGTGTGCAAAAAAACAGCAACCACCAAGCTAGGAGAACACCAAGGACCCTATATCTCCTTCATCAATAGAGTTCTAGGTAATTAACTTGCTGCTGCTGCTGCTGCTGCTGGGATTCCTAAGGTGATATTAGTAGATCAGAAGAGAAGAGAAAAAGATCAGGCAAGGCAGATTCTTTTCTTCTCAACTTTGGCATCCACCAAAAGATGGATCTCCCAGATTGGGAAGTTTTAATTGAGGTCCACTGCTGCATATATAATAATAGAAAAAGCTATTATTTACCTCCACTGAATCTAAAAATCCGTCTGAAGCTTACAATAACTAGCTAATCATCAGTATCCTGTAAGAAATGCAAGAGCGTAATCATCAGATAACAAATTATTGACCAGTTAAATGAGCTAGTCCTTCTATTGTAGCTTTGCTTGCTAAGGATGAATTGTTATTATCTCAACTAATTTCACATCAGCTAACACAAAGATAAACTGCTGGATGCTATTTCATGCTTACAATATTGAAGAAAAATATCTTATTTCCATATCTGTCAAATGCTAAGATTTAGTAACATTTTTTTTGTTCTAAAGTAGAGGAATATTTATGTTGGTTAATGTTCCCTATATACATTCCACATTGAGTCCATTCAACTATTGTCCTCGGTTCAGTTAATTTTATTAATGTCATTACCAAACATGTCAAGTTTCTGCATATAAGAATCTTTAAGTAGAGTGAATGTTCCTACTCTCTTTAGACTGGGCTAGTTTAATTCTTTTTGAAACAATAAAAGATCTGCTGGAAGCACTGCTGGACCTATAAATAAATAAACACATGGATATTTATGATAGTTGTCAATGACTCCTTTTCTCTTGATATCCTTTGCTCCATTTCCCTGTTAAACATAACTACCTTGATTTTTGATACATTGATGCCCAGTTTCAATATGAAATTTAATAAATAAATAAATTTTCAGATACATACAGTTTGTGCATCTTGCTGTCTGTCTAACACAGCGGTGTCAAACTCGCAGTGTCACATTGTGATCATGTGATGTATCATGAGTTTTTTCCCATTGCTATGGGGGGAGCCTGGCCAGCGCCTGACTCATCCAGCCTGCGGGCCACAAGTTTGACATCCCTGGACTCTAACATTTGTTGCAAGCTATTTGAGGGCTCAGCAATGATGTGACATTATCTTCATAGACAGTGCATGCACATTCATGTCTACAGACAGTCCCCTTCTAATGAAAAACATTCCATTTGTATTTATACAGAATGTATTTTAAGAGAAGGTGATTAGTTGCTAACATTGTTTACTCTTGTTGTAATGGAGTTAGGAAATCTTACTTTTTCTTTATTGTATTTTTTCTTTTCTATCTTTCTTTCCGTTTTTTCTTTTTTCTTTTCTGCCCCTTCTACTCTTTCTAATTTTTTTTCAGTTTGTATTGGGGGTTTTTTGTTATTATAACCCTTTAATTAAATTACCATAAAAATTGATTTATATCAAGTCTTTTGCCATGAACAGTTTTAAGCTTGAACTACATACTTAAAAAACAGATGATCAAAAAAAGGAGATGCTCAAAAAACAGCACCTTTATCATTCGTTCTTTGGACACTGAAAGGCCCAATCACCTTTTCTGTACTCTCTGATCCCATACCCAAGTCTCCATTCCTATCACCTAACTGGATTTTTTTTTTCCTCAAAGGGAAAACCCATTTTGAATATTACACATAATTTTCCCCTTAAATTCTTGCTTGTTCTTTTAATTATTCCCAATTACTGGAATATAATAAGCAACTGTCATCAATGTATAGATTCTTACATTCATATGAGCCAATAATACTCTTAATAATACTAATTCAAACTTTCTGACATATTACAACTCCTTCATTGATCTGTACTTATATTTTTACTCCTATGAATATATTCATCATAACATCAGAGCTTCATCATTCAGATCTATTGCACACATTTTTTGCCATCCTTTTATTTTAACTCCCTTCCTTCCTTCCCTCCTTCCCTCCTTCCTTCCTCCTTCCTTCCCTCCCTCCCTCCCTTCCTTCCTTCCTTCTTTCCATTATCAGCATTAATTCATTTGTTATAATACTTCCCCCTTATATTACATTCCCATTTTTTTCTCTTCCATTCCTTGAATTAATTTTCCACTGGTTATATTGCTGATCAGTTGGACAAATACATTTTCCTTTAAGATTGCACAAAAGTTACTGAAAATATATGCAAAAATACCTTTTTTGTATTTTAATTATACAATTTAGGTTTTAAAAATCCATATTTTCAGACATTTCATTTGCTAAATGAAAAAATAACACCCTCATACATAAGAATGCATACAATTTTTGAGAATAGAGCCCATGATAATAGAGTTATCACTAACTCTTATTGTTTGTTTTTTCAATATGATTAATATCTTGCCAATATTTCATGAGATCAAAAGTCATTTTTAGATTCTTAAAATTAAAATAAGTCATACAAGAGTTCTATATGAGTTTGGCTATTTGGCTTGTATAACAAGCAGCAATGAATAATGTCCTTAAACAACTCAAATTTATTAATAACTGGCATTTTATAAAATTGTGACTGTTATTCTTGACAGTATGAATAATTTGAGCCTAATTAATAAAGTTTTCATTACTGGCATTTCAGACTTAATTTCCCCTCCCCACTTAAGCTCCCAAAGATGCCAATTTCATTTTCTTAATTACCCAACTAGCAGGGACTGATATTTGCATAGAGATCTAGAACCAAAGAATAACCAGGGGACCATAAAATATTTACATTATCAAGGCCAGCTCTGGCTCATTATCCGCAACAAATGAATACCAGCCTGCATTTGAGCTTATCATTTCTCTAGGTAATTCTTTCTACTGTCAAAATGCTCTTATTGCTAGTAAGTGGGAGGGGGGGTATTTTTTCCCTAATATTCAGTCAGAATCCGTCTTCCTACAACTTAAATCCATTATTCTGTGTCTTGCGCTCTGGGGCACTGAGAAAGAGATCTTGACCTTCTTCTACATGACAGCCACTCTTTGAAAAGTGCAATCATATCCCCCTCCCTTTTCTCCAGCCTAAGGATTCGCAATTCCTTCCATCTCTTTTCCTTAGGATTTTGTTTCTGTGCCCTGGTCATGCTTGTTCCCCTTGTCTGAACCTCTTCTGGTTTCTTTGAATTCTTCTTCAACTGTTGTTCCAGAACTGGACACAATACATAAAAGGTGAATCTAACGAATGCAGGATAAAGTGGAACTAATGATTTTGAAACTGTACTTCCGTTGATGAAGCCCCTCTCCCCCTTTTTTTTAAATAGTGGCTGAAATCTAAATATCTGGTCTCTAGAGCTTTCTCAAAACCTACAAAGGAAGTCATGTGATCCAAAATGAAGGTAAATTTAGTCTGACAAACTTGTTTGGGACAAAGCTAGTCCAACTTCTGGGGCTCACAGTATTGTTTTCAAAGTGCTGATATGTCCATCCTTTTAAGGTGTATACAGTACAATACATTAAAGTTATTATATGCTCTACAATCTTCTGAGATGTCAACATTGGTTTAATTTGTCTGTAGTTACAGCCTGCTTTTCCCACTTTTTGAAGATATAAAACATTTGTCCTGTTCTAGCAACTATTAACTGGCATATCATTTATTCCCAAAGATAATAATGCTTTATCCATATATATCAGAAATTTCTTCAATATACCAGGTTTTAAAGCTACCCAACTAGACATTTCTATGGACTACTCCAATGGCAACTGCAAAGTCCTTGTTACTTAAATCTGTTCTCTAGCACAGAAGAGCACAGATTAGTATTTCCAAGTGCCAGTGTGAAGCTTCCAGAATATGAAATCATGTTGTTTTTATCACTCATTCCAATTGCCTTATACAATTTTAAATTAACTCCCATTGCCTTCAGCCCATTTTTTCTGAAATCATAAAAACGACAGTCAGTGACCCACTTCTCTAAATTATATGTAATAAAAGAAATGGATTTAAAGTTTTGCTAAGTTGGATTTTTTTTTCCTTCAATAGTGGCTCATTTTAATGTATTGGATAAACACAAAGGAGGGCGAAATAAGAAACTGTGAGATGTCTTCTCTTCACTTACATTAGAGACTTAGTCACAGAGCACTATGCTCAGGAATGAACAGATGAACCTTTGCACAAAAGAAATTTCATAAAAAAGGAGCTAGGTCTTTTTATTATTATTATTACTACCATATTTTCTCCTTGGGAGAAGGAAAAACAACACCCATTGCAATAACATTTTTAGAAATAAAGATTTGGAAGCTTCTGATATAGAACATTTTTAATTGTAATTGTAATTTTATTTAATTTTAATTTTAATTGAACCACTTTGAGATGGGCAGTGTCTAAATTTGATAAACAAACAAATAAACATGATTATGTAAATGAAATCATAACATAAGCGGGAGGGATTTTCAATAGCTTCCAAAGTTAATAGCAAATTTATCTCTTATTTCATCTATAATCTAAGAGTTGAGGAGCTTCGTAGACAAGGCAATGGTCAACTACACTATAGTGATAGTGTAAAAACAAATATATTTCATAAACCCAGTGGCAAGGATAACAAAGTATTCGTTCAGAAATCCAGCACCATAATCATGTCAAATTCATTGATTTGTCCACTATTCTTCCCTCTTTCAAATCCTCAACATCACAAAGAATCACAAAGACATGCACAGTGGCATCATCACACAAAACAGCACTCTAATGAACTTTCATTCTGCTATTTGTCTGAATCATAGAAGTGGCAGCATTTGCATAATAACATTGCTATGTATTTTTCATCATTTGCCTCCAGCACACACGTCCATGTCACTGATCATGCCGAACCATTGTAAACTGCCATAGTGAGTGGTTGGAATAGAAAGAGGGACAAACAGGCCTTAGGAAACACAAGTGTTTCAAAATTCCATTTTTCAAACATGCTAGAGTTGATCTAGATAGTTTTGACTTTGTGCAGATCCTTACAGCTCTTCCCAGGTGAAGACTAGCCCAGTCTGGAATTTTAAATGTTGGGTTTCACTTTGAAAATATAATTTCAACTGCTCAAACTGAATTTGAGCAGTTGAAATTTGGCTTCAGCCAGGCTGAAATCTACCAAAATTATGCCTGTTTCCCCTTCTCTCTAGCAGGCATCCAGCCACCCTACTGCCTTCGAAAAGAATGGCTCACTAGATCCGAGAAGACAAGGTGAAACAAGGATTTATGCCCGTAATGGATGAACCACCCACAAGCTGCAGCATTTCAAAGGACATGACCAGTTTTGGCCTAGTTTCAGATAAACCAACCAGAGAAATAGAAGGCTACCTAATCTGCTCCTGTGGCACAAAGCTCTTGGGTGAAGGTGCCCTGAGTAAAAGAGGAACATTTCAGTTTTCTTATTGATGCTACGCATCATTCCTCATGCATATTTCCTTAAAAATAAGTCATGTTTGTTCAAAAGGGATTACTCCTATAATACGTAACAGGATTATCATTCAGCAGCCAAGCGACTACATGAAAGTGTGTTCCCAGCTGAACTGCCATCCTTGTATCAGCAGAAAAGTTGAGCATAAGATATGTTGAGGCCTCTCCTGCTCTGTCACTTCTGTTCATGTTAGATGATAAAGCCTAACAACTGTCCCTTTGCAACTTATCCTTGGATGGGGACCAGAATTAAAAGAATTAATACTAGTTTAAAATGTTGCCAGGATAGATTTGTGACATGTATGTAGAGTGTTCTTCCAGGGCTAAATACAGACATAACCAGGTCAAGATAGCTGCTGCTTTCTTTTACTTCACATGAAGGGCCAGACAATTCCATGCATGATGGAAGACCAAAACACAAGGAATCAAGTTTGAATTCAATTAGGACTGATGAAGTTTCTTTGATGAGAAGCAAAATGTTTTCAAAGGAAAACACCAAGAAAGTCCACTTGCCTTTTGAGAAAGGGGGAAAAAAGCACTCATGACCTGGATGATTGAGAATAGACAGACAAGGAATCAAGAGATAGAATTTTCTATGTGTGGTTGATGTTCCTGCCTTAATTCCATCTTTTGACATGCTCACTTTAAACACAATGAGCTTACTTTCTCAAAATTCAGGTTTAGACAAGTATTAGATGCTCTTGCTGTAACTATTAAAAGTTCAACCATGCATAGATCACTTTATCCAAGAGGTCTCTTGGCACCTAGAATTGTTAGTGGTCTGGAAATGTTTATTGGCTCTTTTTACTAAAATCAACCTTTGCCACAGATCTGGTTTAATGCAAATGAGAAAGGCCCAACTGATACCAAGCAGAGAGAGAAAAACAAGCCAAATGGAAACAATAAGCTACCTCTTAAATCTGGTCATATTTGGACTGATCTCTACAGTTATGTACTACATATAATACTTATAAAACATTATTATTCCAATCTGATCTAAGACTTCTCCATAGCTCTCTGGGTGGTGGATGGCTTCAATGTCTAAGGATCAGCAGTAAAACAACTGGATTATACCTGCAATATATAACCAAATGATAACATGAAATTATCATATGCAGTATATAGTCAAAAACATTAAGATGGAAGCCACAATAGTACAATGAAAGTCCTACCTGGGTTTTTTTAATGCATTGCATATGACATGGACATATAAAAACAGACAAGAGTTTTAATCACACTTTTATGGTTACCATTTTGACTTTTTTAACCATACCTTATGGGCACAACCTTAGACACATTTCAATGAAAACAATTTTAAAGAGATACTAGTACTTCTCTGCTAGAGTATATGTAGAGTTCTCTTCCTCTACAGTAAGAGGAAGTATAGCAGGATGGCAACCTGACAGCAGAGGAAAAACAAGCACTAATCGGTCTTCTTAAATTGTAAATGTGTAGCAGCAAAACTACAAGGAGATACTCAGACTAAATATTTGAAAATCTAAGAATGCTATTGAACAGCAGAATCAATGTTGTTAAAACAACCAGGTACTTTTTCTGCATTTTTATTTTTTTAGGATCAAAAAGCGACTTGTCTTACAGATGATGAAAGCCTGTCGTATTACAAGGCTAGTTAATTTGAAAATACTTTCTTGTGCTTTGTTTCCAAAACGTAGCTTTATAATACAAATCAGGTATTAAATAGAATATATTTTGCTTTCTGGGAAATCAGACGCAAATCCCTCCAGGTGATTTTGTTCACGTCCAGGATCTTGGCTGATTCATTAACTAAATGGAGCCACAATTTTCTACAGAGGAGGCCTGAGGCTGTTGTGAACATTTTAGAAGCAACTGCAAAATTTCAGAGAGCTCAGAAGTGATCAAGAAGAGCAGGTCATCACAGGAATATATTTTTTCTGACACAAGTAGCACATGAATAAATCAAAGGTGCACTGGGAATATAACAGGCTCGAAAGACGGAGGCAACACAAGATGACCTAAAGGCTGCAGCGCCTTTTGCAAACAGCAAAATTGTGAGATCTTTGAATGTTCAGAAAGATTTGGGATAATCATGTTAGAGATGAAACTCAAGAATTAATACAGCTAAATAAAGCGCATTTCAACTTCCAACAGCTGTTTGCTACTTGTAATATAGAGGATAGTCTATGGAATCTGACCATAAAATAGTTGGAATTGAGTAATTATTTTAACAGAAAGGCATTTTCTTTTATACTGAAGGAGCAATTCAGCAGAAGTGCAAAACTGATAGCAAGTTTTTTTAAAAAAAGATTTTTTTTTATTTTTTAATAATCAACATCATTCAACACCAGACTTTGTGTCCCTCAGGTTACAAAATAATATGCATCATAAAAGAAAAGTAATTTCACATATAATGTAACATTTTACAATCTTAATATTTTAAATATCATATCAAACCTTATCAAAATCTGGATTTTTTTTATTACATCATCCTCATTTGGAATTTTAACAGATTTCCATTGCTGTGCAAATACAATCCTAGCTGCTGTCAACATATGAACCATTAAGTATACATCCTCTTTACTATATGTTTTCGGTATAATCCCTACTAAAAACATTTCTGGTTTCATATCAATGTATTGTAATGTCATTCTTTCTAGCCATTCACATATTTTCAACAAGTATATTTTAGCTTCTCCACAAGTCCACCACATATGGTAATATGATCCTGGTTCTTGATGACACTTGCAACATTTAGTAAATTTATTCTTGAGCATTTTCACCAGTCTTGCAGGGTCAAAGTGCCATCTGTAAAACATCTTATATAAATTTTCTCTATATGCTGTCGACATTGTCAAACAATATTTTTTTTCCCAAAGTTCTTCCCATTTCTCTAATTCTATAGTATATCCAAAATTCTTTACCCATGAGATCATTGTTTCCTTCACTTGTTCCTCTGCTAGCTTGAACCTTAATAAATAATCATATAATTTTGATATCAATTTTTTCTTTCTCTAATAATATGCTATCAAACTCAGTATGTTCCCCATAAAACCCCTCTTGTTTCATGTCTTTTTCATACCTTGATTGTATTTGCAAAAATGAATACCATGTTATGTCAATTCCTTGATCTATCAATTCTTGTTTGTTTTGAGTTCCCCATTTTTAGTTAAGATATCTTTGTACCCAACGTATTTCTCAAGTTTATAAAATTTGGATGTATAATTGCCTCCCTTATTGATATCACCCCCAGAATTTTCAAATAATGTTGCTCCTTAATTTTCTCCCATATCATTAATAATGAGTTTCTCACCAAATGTCTCTTGAAATA
Source organism: Boaedon fuliginosus (assembly GCA_027560395.1). NCBI lineage: Eukaryota > Metazoa > Chordata > Lepidosauria > Squamata > Lamprophiidae > Boaedon > Boaedon fuliginosus. Next base: position 38,468 of record JANHGC010003427.1, read on the forward strand.
CCCATGTATTTTACTTCGTTTACACCACAAAAATGTGTGCCAATCCATTTGCAAGTCATGTCCTTCTAATGTTAATAATCTCACATTTCTCAGTCGTATCCATTCTTTCATCCACATCAGTCCTGCATTCCAATAATATAATTCCCAATCTGATAGACCAAAACCCTCTCTGATTCTTGCTTCTTGTAATAATTTCAATTTAATCCTTGGTTTTTTTCACCTGCCAAATAAATTTTAAAACAATCCTGTTAAGCTCCTCTCTAGTTTTATCAGAATTGTTTGAAACAAATACAAAAACTTCGGCAGTATATTCATTTTTAGCTGCAGAGCACCTAGTCAATCTGATTTCTGTGTTGACCATCTGGTGTTGTCCATGTGTAGAGTTGTCTCTTGGTTTGTTGGAAAATAATGTTTGCTATGACCATCATATTCTCTTGACAAAATTCTACAGCCTGTGCCCTGATTCATTTTATACTCCAAGGCCAAACTTATTGGTCTCATTCTTTTTACTTTTGGCTTCCTACTTTAGCATTCCAATCCCCCATGATGATAAGGGCATCAATTTTTGGTGTTAATTCTAGAAGGTGTTGTAGGTCTTCATAGAACTGGTCAACTTCATCCTCTTCATCACCAGTGGTTGGGGCATAGACTTGTACTACTGTGATGTTGAATGGTTTGCCTTGGATTCAAACTGAGATCATTCTGTCATTTTGGGGATTGTATCCCAGTACTGCTTTTCCTACTTTTTTATTGACTATGAAAGCTACTCCATTTCTTCTGAAGGATTCTTGCCCACAGTAGTATACCCAGAGGTGGTATTCAGCCAGTTCTGACAGGTTTGGGAGAACCAGTATCAATAATTTTGATTGGTTCGGAGAACTGGCAAATACCACCTCTGATTTGCTGACCACAGCAAATACTAGCTCTGATTGGCTGACAGCATAGCCACGCCCATCAAGCCATGCCCACAGAACTGGTAGTAAATAAATTTGAATCCCTGAGTATACCTGATGGTCATCTGAATTAAATTCACCCATTCCCGTCCATTTTAGTTTGCTGATTCCTAAGATGTTGATGTTCAGTCTTGTCATCTCTTTTTTGACCATGTCCAACTTACCTTGATTCATGGATCTTACATTCCAGATTCCTATGGAGTATAAATCTTTACAACATTGGACTTTCCTTTCACCATCAGATACACCCACAGCTGAGCATCCTTTTGGCTTTGGCCCAGTCGCTTCACTCTTTCTGGGGCTACTAATACTAGCTCTCTGCGATTCCACAGTAGCATATTGGACACCTTCCGACCTGAGGGGCTCATCTTCCAGCATCACATCTTTTTGCCTTTTGGTACTGTCCATGGAGTTTTCATGGCAAAGATATTGCTGTCTTAGTGCAGTCCAGCCCACCACCAGCTGCTCCACAAAGCAGCTGACTATCACCAAGAATTAGATAATGGCAATTCAATGCTTGTGGCCAGCTGCCCAGCTGGCTAATGAAATTTCATCAGGAATCTATCAGCAGGTTTGTTAATTAATCTGGGAAATAAATCCCAAGACATCTTTTTGATTCAGGCTCTAACATAAAGCATTTTGTCCAAGCCGTGACATGTTGTTATACAGTACCAATCCGTTCCATCACTCTTTGTCTTGATGCCTAGTATCACTTTCTTCAGCTTGGTTTCCCAGTGTATTTGCTCAAACATTAGAACTGTTCTACCAGGAGAAGAGGAGGCCCAGCATAGTGACCAGTATTGAATTAGACCACCATGGAATGAGAACTGCAATTAATTTTAGAAAGCTTTCTTTCTGAGCTGAAACTAAACCTTCTATTCTCAAGCAGTAGGAATAAGGGTTGGCTCTGGATATTTAGTTGAAAAGAAAGGAGGGCTGCTTTTTTTAAAGACCACAGTATTCAGACAAGTCGTAAGTTTCAATTCTGTGTCAAATGAATTCATGACTAAGACCTAATAATATTTATCAGAGCATTGTGGGTAGATTGGCAAATTACAAATCCCTAAGAAAACCAGGAAATGAATCCACAAAAAAGAACAATAACAACAAAAGAACAAGTTTACATAATATTGTATGTATCAATTTAGATGTAATCAGAGACAAGAGAGGGAGGCAACCTTTAACCTTTCAGATAGTGTTAAACTATAACTTCTATCAACCTCACTCAATAAATAGTATACTAACATCTGGGTAGCTATAGTTACCCCACTCCAAAACAAAACAAAGCTTTACATTAGCCATGACTGTTGATGAATTCTGGGACTTAATATCTGCACATTTGGAGGGTACTGAAGTTGGTGAAGGTTATTTAAAGAGAGGACTGAACCTTCTAAAGGAAGACCACAAAAGCGTAAGAACAGCCTTGCTCATTCAGGCTAAGGTTCATCCTTGTCTTGTGTTTTGTTTCTCACTATAGCCAACTGGATAATTCTGGGATACTTACAAGCAAAATATCACAACACACCCTTTTCCCATCGTATTTCTTCTGTAAACATGAGTCTTCAAGATTAACGCCCTTGTTAAATATTAATTTACCAATCCCTTTTTAAAGCCTTTAACTTTGGCTTTAAAGTTGTCTATCATCACTTGGTAATGTATGTAAAGCAGTATTTCTATTCTAATTATGGATGGATGTGTTAGGGAGATGGGAGGAATATCAGATGAGGAAGATAGGAACATAAGCAGTGCATTGCTGGGTTGGACTCCTGACCCATTTAGTCTAGCAATCTGTTCTTAAATGGCCAGCCAACTGCACTTGGACTTCAGAGACAGTCCCACTACTATCAAGGCTAATAGTAATTGATCCCATGACTTCCATGAATTGCTCCAACCAACCAAGATGGTAACCAGCACTACATTCTGGGGTAGTGAATTCTAACATTTAATTGTGTGTTGTGTAAAAATGTATTTCCTTTTGTCCGTCCCAATTTTTCCAATCAATTTCATTGGATGCCCTCTGGTTCTAGGATTTTGGGAAGGGAAAATAGCTTCTCCTTCCCACATGTCCCTTCTCATTCACCTACTTTCTAAACTAAAAGCCTCAAATGTCACAATCTATTTATTTATTTATTTTGTCAAACATATACATGATAACAGGTAGGGTATAAACATAAACATGAGCAAAGAAGGTGTATACAGGTGAATGGAAACAGTAAGACAGGGACAGTAGGCACGCTGGTGCGCTTATGCACACTCCCTTTATGGACCTCTTAGGAATGGTGTGAGATCCACAGTGGACAGTTTGAGGTTGAAGCTGTGAGGGTTTGAAGCTGTAACGATGGAGTCAAGTAGAGTATTCCAGACATTAACTATTCTGTTGCTGAAGCTGTATTTTTTGCAATTGAGTTTACCTTGATTTTATATTGATTGTTTGCCTGTGTAGTATTGTGGTTGAAACTGAAGAAGTTGTTGATAGGTAGGAAGTTGTAGCAGATAATTTTGTGGGCTATGCTTAGATCAGACCGCAGGCGGCGCAATTCAAGGTTGTCTAAGCCCAGAATTTCTAGCCTGGTGGTGTAAGAGATTCTGTTGCAGGTTGAGGAGTGAAGTACTCTTCTTGTGAAATATCTTTGAACCCACTTGATTGTGTTAATGTCCAATATATAGTGTGGATTTCAAATGGGTGAGCTATATTCAAGTATTGGTCTGGCAAAGGTTTTGTATGCCCTAGTTAGAAGTACAATGTTACCAAAGAAGAAGCTTCGCAAATCTGTCCTCTTAGGAAAGCTGCCCTACTCCCTTGGTCAACTTTTATGGGTTTTTTTGTGTTTAATGCTGTTAATAGAGAAATTAATAGATAAATATTGAACTAATAATGACAAAAATAATATTTGTTGACATGCCTTATTACGGTAAGTATGGATTCAAACAATAATATATATTTCATAGAATTCAGAAATGTATTATTTGTACAGTTAGTCCTTGAGTTATGACCATAATGGAGCCCATCCCTCATGGTTGTAATTCATGATGGCTGCAAAGCAGGTCAGTCATGTGACTGGCCCAATTTTACAATCCTCTTTTTTGGTGGCCATTAAATGAATGCAGTGTTCATAAAGTAGCCATGACAGCCCTTAAGTAAATGCCCTGGTCATTAAGCAAACCAATGGTTCTCTATCATTTTGCCAAAAATCAGAAGTAAATGCCAGTTTTCTACAAAACTGTTATAAATTGTGGGTTACGTGACCATGAGATGCTACAAGCAGCCCTAAATGTGGTCTGATTGCTGAACACTCATTGTTCAGTCAGGTGACCATGGGGAGAGGTAATCATCAAAACTTCGAATTTGGGTCATAAGTACTCCCCAGGTAAATCCATCCAAACTTTGAATGGTCACTAAATGACCAATCTTAAGCCAAGGACTACCTGTATTTGTTCCATTTGTTTTTAGCATTACATAGTTCATAGGCACTACTTATGGTACTTTCCCTCATTGTTTGCCCAATATCCCTGCAACAATTTAGTGAAGTAGGTCATAGTCAATGTTACTTCCAAACTGAGGAAGCACCTATAGTAAGCTTTAGCAATCAGAATGCCAGTTAATTGTCTTTCCTTCTTTAAAGACATTTTTCCTTAGGAAAAATATGTGTATTAGAAAGTGTGTAAAATGGAAGGCACTGATTTCTAAACCCACGGAAACATTATGCAAATAAGACATGGAGCTTCCACTTTGAAAATCTCGACTGCGGATCTTTTATGTTAAGTAATGATGACTGATCTGAGCACTTTTTCACAGGCTAGTTTATATTTGCACCCTATCACACAGTTGGGTATATGGCTTTCATTGTCACACTCTTGAAGACAGAAAAATGTATACGTATTGGCTGTGTCAGTATCCAAAAATATTTTTCTGCTGATGGTGTCAGCCAGAATCTAAGCTGGATGAAAGTTCCTCTTTGTCTGCAATAAGCCTTGAAGCTCAAGCCCAGATTCTGAAGTATTTATTATATTAAAGTGAATATATTAGGAACACCATGTAATTTTTAAAATTGGCAGTGGGCTCCCTTGTGCAGTGTTGATTTCAGCATTTCTCTCTGATTTTAAAGAGATTAGGTATGTAGTTCTCAGATATGCACTATTTGTCAACCTGCAAAATAAATTCAGCTGAAACCACACTTACTTCTGCTTCATTTCT
>JANHGC010003427.1:101256-126078 GCA_027560395.1 Boaedon fuliginosus
GCAAGACGAAAACGTCTTGCGAACATTTTGCAAGGAGTAGGGGGTGGGAAGGTTCCGGAAGGTTTGGTTTCGCAAGATGAAAAATTCGTGAGACGAAAAAACTCACGGAACGGATTAATTTCATCTTGCGAGGCACCACTGTATAGCACTAAATAAGTCAATGATATTTACAATAATTTGTTTGCAAAGAACAGCAGACACTTTCATGAAAAATTATCAATGATCGAAAATTATAATGCAAAAATTATTTATATAATAATGTTCTCCACTGTTCCAAAAATTAGATTCCCTTGAAATATTGCATGTTAAACAATTTAAAGTTAAATCATGTAACATCATTAAATATATTCTTAGGGATATATATTTGCTCATTCATTGTTCTAAGTGTCCAGATGCCCTTTGTTGAAAAACTAACCCCCATGATGATTAAATTATGGAATATTTTGAAGAACAGCTACTGTAGTAATTGAATTAAAACATTCACCATTCTAAAACAACTAAAAAACACTGGATGAAATAAATTTACTGAAATCTTAAAGATGGAGTGAAAATGGAAAACAATTCTAAAAAAGCTCAAAACTGTTTTTTATCACTCCAGATAAACTGGCAAAATTCAGTTCCCAAGCATATTAACAGGAACTGTCCAGTTAAGCAGATCTGAGAAATCAGCATGTGAATCCTGATGAAATGGACAGATTCTGAGTTCAGCCAATTGTTTATTAGATCAAAATCCTGCTTGAGTTATTATAGTTTCTGTGAGGTGACTTGAAGTTAGGTTAATTGAGTGGTGTTAGCTCCTTTGAGAGACAGGTGGTGATAGACTCCTCCTTTTCAAGAAGCCATCACTGGACCAAATGATCCTGGACCCAGTTATTATTCAGCCTCCAAACTTCCCTTTTTAGAGAAATGTTAGACTTAGAGGGTCGATAGATCAGGAGATGCTCCCTTGTTCCCCAAAAATAGCGCCAGCTAGATGTTTAAAATAAAAAGGTTTTATTTAGAATAAAATATATAAAAGAAAAGATAAAGGTAAAGTAATTTAATAGCAATGGAGGATCTTGCGCAAGGCAAGTCCTCCTTCCTCCATAAACATGGTACCAGAATGACCCTGAGCACATGTGCTCGCCCTTTTATACCCCCCAATAGCCCCTCCTTTCACCCAAGAGGCTTGAGGTTGTGAAATTTCCTATGGAACTTTTTTACTCTTTCTCTCTACCGCCATCTGGTGGTGAGGTGGTCCTTTCTATATTGCATGGAAAAATTCCAACACTTCCCCTAAGCATTGGATAGGATGAGATTGAGTTACAGGGACAACAGTAGGAGTGATTCCGATGTCTTGATGGGAAAGGTACAATGTATTTTCATGTTGTTATTTTATGGTTTATGTTGGTTGCTGTGAGCCAGAGAAGATTCTTTCTCAGCACTAAAGTGGGATGCAGAATCTAAATCCTAGGGATCATCATTGTGTGAAAGGTGTGTTCTGTTACTATGATTTTGAAATACCTGCTGCAAAACAAAACCCCTACTGGTCCTCATGCCTACAGTAGGTATGAATCCTGGCTGCCAAACCTCTGCCCCCCAAATCCTACAAACCTAAAACTAAAAAGCTTACTGGTTTTTTTTTCAATGTTAGATCAAGGGATATACTGATAGCTATTATAGATTATGGAACAAAATGATTTGCCACGATGGTGATAATGGGGGAAAAAAGGTATATTGAGGTTTGCGAAATGGGAAGCCTTCCAGCCAAAAATATGGATTAACAATAGTGGAACAAGCAAGAGATGGATATGTAGGCAGATGAAGGGCCATTTCAGTGGCAAAGCTCAACAGCCTTATTTGATTCAGATAGGCAGCTAAAGCAGATGTTAATGGGTGATGGCCTTATTAGATTCATGCTTGCCTCTCATTAACAGAAGTATTGTGTTTACATGATTTATAAGCTTGTATTGATGATTACTGATCTATGGTACCCCTTCTATGTAATTACATTTTTACAAGTGAATTAACATGTCAGCTAAATGTGCCTTAAGAAAAATATGGAAAGGTGCACTCTAGATGAAGTTCTATAAGCCTGATTTTATTTTACAGCAAAGGTTAAAATAAAGTGCTTTTCTTTAAAAAAAATCCATTATCAAGAGTTCTGGAGATGAAAGATAAATCTGAGATGCTCAAATATAAAATATGTGAATAATCTATTGGTGTCTCCTTTTGTCCATTCAGAATTATGATAATGAGCACATTTATTAAATCTGACATTCATTATCTGTTTTGAAATTAAAGTTGTCCTAGAATTAGGATAAATAAAAGAATCCTATCCAAAATGTTGAATTGTTACTAAAAAATAAAGATAATGAGAACAACAACAAAATATTACCAGGATACAAGGTCGAGACCATAACCTTTTGCAACATATTTGGCTCTTTCTCAACAGAAAGACCAACATTCCCTAGGCAAAAGTATGCTCAATCTTATACCCTTGTTTTGTTTTTCAAGTATTCTCATTTTTCATATCTTTGGCCTTACCAAGGAAGGCACAGCTTCCCTTTTGTTTTTCAAGGACCTGGTTTTCATTCCAGTCAAGTATGCACCATCCGCCCAAGTTCATGATTAAATGTAATATCTACATTGATTTACTTCCCACAATCACACTTCTATTTTACTATGTGGCTGTGCATTAAAAATAACACATATACATTCACACCTACAGTCAATTCTAATAATTTCTCCAGGGTGCTAACAGCTGCACAAGTAGATACCTAACTTTGTAGTAACAAGTGAAAAAGTTGTATGATACCCATAGCACTTAAAGAAGTCTGGATTTCAGTTAGCACACTGCTAAGCAATGCTGGGGGGTGGGGGGGTGTCATAAACTCAAGATAGCACTTACGGTCATTTGATCAAAGTCTAATTCATTTGCCCATATGCAGAATATTGCTGCACATACAAAAAGTGGGAGAGGTGATCACACAGTCAAAATTCTCCTCTTGATCTATCTCCTCTGATTGTCTTCGTAGTTATCAAATGGCACCCACAAAATTATGCAGATTTTATCACATGATACCAAGTACCAAAACCCCCCACAAAATTGGAAAAAAGTGGGTTTGAAACCAATGCAAGCAATAGATAAGATGTCCAAATTGTTGCAGCCACCACTTCTTAAAGTCTTTCCTCACTGCTAAGATGAAGTGATATTCGCCTATCCCTGAACTGGTGAAAAGTTTCCTGAAAAGTTGTAGTCCTCGTTGCCAATCCACCTTCTGCCTCTTGTTTCTGTTCCAAGTCTCTGCAACCTGACTTCCCACTAAATCCATGATTTGACTTCTGTGTCACTACATGTCAGTGGACTTATACGTCCAAAGATGATTGCATAGCAGTTGCATTGGTACTTCTGAAAATGTTTTTTTAATAGTTTTTATTTATACATTTTTTGAAAATGTTAACATTCTGGCTAGGGGATGCTCAAATAACAAAGCCTCCCAACAAGAAGTCTGAGCAACCAATCAGCATGCAGGACAAGCATCTCCATACAACACGTAGTTGAGAATTGGGAGGTATCCCTGTGGGCCCATCTGCAGCCATATGCAATTTAAATTTGCCCATCAACCCTTTCGCAGTGTGGGTATGTGTTGATGCCTACACAGAGTCATGGACCAGTTTAAATCAAGTTTTAGGAAGAGGCATCAGAAGCTTTCATTAGAATGGCAAAAACAGCATTGTGCCTTTGTGATCAAGGTCCACCTCATCTGTACATATATGTAATTTCACAACAGGTGTACCAAAGAGGTGGAACATACACCAGAACTGTAGAAAGCTGTCAAGAAACACACAAGACAGATGGGTTTTCCGGTCATGACATTCTAGAACCCCCCCCCCCAATTGTTGAATGGTTTTACTGTTCTTCATACTGCTACTTTATTGTTTGTAAGTTGCTCATGTATTTATGTTTTATATTATGTTTTTGTTAGACTTGGATGCATTTCTTTTTGTAAACCATCCAGAATCACCTTGGTCAAGTTTGGAAGCTATATAAATTTTTAAATAAGTAAATAAGTGCCACTTTCATCACTTGCTTCCCCTTGACATACACAGAAACACTTGTACACGAGGGTAATCAGGAACAAAGCTGAACAGAGATTATGCCGCTCGAGGGTGCCTTTGGATGGTATTGGAATAAGGGAGAGAATGCCACTACAGCTCAGGAGGACTGAAGCCTTTCTCATTCATGGAATGAGGATGAAATGAAGGCAGTGAGTTAATTATTTATGTAATGTTCTTTGCTTTATCTAAATTTTGGGGAGAGTTTGCTCGGGAGGTTGGTTCCTCGCAAGGTCTCTGCTCTGCCTTTCATCCAAGTGCCAACGGAGCTGTGGAGAGAGCCAATGCGATGGTTGAGCAATATCTCCGGTGTTATGACACCTATAAGCAATATTGTATTTAGAAAAGAAATCATGTGACATTAAATTGAAACTACTGCTTTGCTCTTCTCTCCAAAGGAGACATAACAAACTACTGTTCCAACATGTTTTCATGCATCTTAAAACATGATCATGAATTCAAAAAACAGTCTTTTTAAGGAACCACAAACCTAGAGGTTGTTTTTTTCAAAATGACTCTCTTCTTTGATGAACTTTATCATGCAGTTCAAATTACTATCACGTTATCAAAGCAGAAGCCATACTAACCATTTGCTCAGTGCCAGACCATAATCAGAAGAAACAGAAAGGAAAATTCAGAAGATCTCATTCGGAATACTGAAGTTACTGTGGCTGCCACCTGTGGTTTGCTTAGAAAGTCATTACAAACCAGGTATTCTGGCTTGTTTCCGTCAGAGCAAGCCAGAGTCAGAAGCCACCTAATTCATAGGCATGTCATAATTCTGAAGTGTCCCCATTTCCCACTTGTATAAAAAACAAACTTCTACCTCCTTCTGAAGCCCCGCTTGCTGTTCCTTATATTCTAGGCCTAGATCATTTTCAACTTTTAAAGCCCCTAGCCATAATAAAAAATAAAACATGACCAAACAGAGAAAGAAACCGAAGAAGAGTGAAGTATAATTTGAATATGAGTAAGTGAAAGAAGTGCCTAAATCTATGACCCACTTCAAGCCTCTGCCTCTCTTGTCTGACTTATTTTAAGAATATATCACTTCATTAAGCTTCCTCAAGAATTCCTTGGGATAATAAGCTACAGACAAGTCTCCATGTTCTGAAAAAAATAAATAATAAACAGGACTATTGCTGGCCAGTGTCACTTTAGTAAGCAGGGGAAGGGTCGGTGTATTTGAATTCTTCTCTGTCAAAGACATTCTTCCAACTAAGCCTGACAGGAAAATGGCTTCAGGCTGACCTGCTCCCCAATGAACCAGGGATATTTTTATGTTCAGAGAAAAGAGATGGAGTGGCAGTTTTAAAGCATGCCATCTTGCTACCTGCAGCCTGAAAGACTTTATTATCCCTCCATAGTGATAATAAGAGTCAGCCTGACTCTTGATTCGGAGAAGCAACCTGTAGCTTGAAAGGTTGCATAGATGTAATGTTGCCACCAGCATTGATATTCCACTGAAAGAAGAAAGAAGACATAGTGAAAAGGACTTTCTCTTATCGAGAATTTACACAGATGCAGGAAATCTCCCAGGCAGTTTTAGCTATTGAAATGATTGCCTATATTATAATTATGGCTTTGTTTGTTTTTAAGGGAATGTCATAATTAAATCTCCATCTACCTGCCTTTTGGGGCCATCCAAGAAAGTCCAGATGACATCTGTGGCATGCACACAGCACATAACAAGGAGTAAAGCTTCAATTGTCCTGTTGTGGCAGCCATCTTGATTGTTTTTTAACTCACACACACATCAGAATACTCTTGGTGCCTACGTTGGTAAAAAAACAAAAAACAAAGAAAGACTAGAAACTGTAGGTTCTTATTGTTCTTTCAATTAATGAGGTCATTCATTTTAAATTGCTACAAATTCATTCAGGCCTTTAAAGTACATGTATTGCTCTCTGGAGTAGAGTAGAGGAGAAAGGGTAAGGGAATCATTTCACCCAACAACTGCCCCACAGAACAATAATGTGTAAAATGAAGCTGTTCGCATTATAACCTTAAAATGATCTGCCTCACCTTCTCCAGAATGGGACGATTTGCCGTGGCAACTCACCATGGAACAATTTGCCATGGGACAAACCAACAAATAGAAAAATTAAATTAATTTCAGTGGAACCATGGCCAATAATCTTATATCTATAAAACAGAAGTTGGGGTGGGGATGTGTGTTTGTATGTGCTCTATACAAACCTACACTGCTCTACCAATCTCGCCCAAACGTGGCACACATACAGCTTACCGTTGTAAGATCAGCACGGGGGGGATCACTAACACCTTGCAGAAATCTGAACCCCCCCAAAAAGCTACCAAACTGGCCACACCCCAATACTAACTGTAACATTTGTACTGCACATGCACCACAAGTTCTGCACTACGAGTTCCCCTGATTGGGGAAATGAGGCGGGGTATAAATCGAAGTAAATAAATAAAATAAATAAATAAGTGCACAATATGCCACTCTTCCTACTGCTGACTGCCGCTGAAAGAAAAGTGGTGGCAACAGTTGATTTGCCACCTGGCGTAGCCCTGTGAGGAAGGGGAAGCCTGCCTCTCTTCACGGGGTTATGACTCTCTTCCTACTGCTGACTGCCGCTGAAGGGTCACTCTGGGATGGCACTGCATTATGCAACAACTGATTCGCACACAGCCCCATCCCAGAGTGAACCTCTGCTCCATCACCCTTGCTTGCTTATTGCACACCCCGCTGTGCCTTGCCCACTGCCTTTTCCCCCACAAGCCCCTTCCATCCCCTCTTGCTGACCATGGGCTATGAAGCCAGCCTGCAGGGTGGCGTAAGCCCGGCTGGGCTGCCCGAAGCTGTGGCCGGGGCCACTGCCACTGCAGGAGATCTGGCAGGGGACACAGGCAAATTGGCCACATCACTTCAAGGGTGCAGCAGGCGCTGCTCGCAGGGAAGACTGCCAGCCCAGAGGTGCCTCCCTCCACAGGACAAGCCCAGGGGGACAAGCAAGCAACAGCGATGGATCAGAGGGTTGCTCCTGGATGGGCCTCCTGCACACACCACTTTTCCTTGGGGAGGGGGGTCAATTCCCACCATCCTCCCTCCCCCCAGCATGGATGGGCTGAGCATTAGTCTTCTTTACACCCTCCCACCCCCCACCCCCCGTGCGGTGTTTACCTGACCTACAATGGGAGCAGCTTCATGCAGGGGATGGTTCATCAATGAGAAGAGATACAGACAGAAAGACAGAGAGAAAGAGAGATGAAAAAGAGACACACAAACAGGGAGAATGGAGAGAGCAGAGAGAGAGAGAGAAAGAGGAGAGACACAGATGAAATAGAAAGATACAGAGAGGGGCAAAGACATGAGAGACAGAAAGAGAGAGAGAGATGAGACAGAGATACAGAGAGAGAAAGACATACAGAGATGAAAGATTCACAGACAGACAGAAACATGAGAGAGAGAGACAGACAAAGAGGGGGGGAGAAAGATGACAGAGAGATACACAGAGATGAGAAAGGCATACAGAGAGACAGAGATGAGAGAGAGAGAGCAAGAAAAAAAAACCAAGCAAGTCCGGGTAATCAGCTAGTAATAAAATAAAGAAGGTCAATCCAGAAATTCAAGAATTACAATAATTTCAATGAAAATGTGGTTATCAATAATAAAAGTAACTGAATGAAACAATTAATACAGTATTGAATTGTCCTGCAACAAGTTGTTCCATGGCAAGTTAGCCATGGTGAGTTATCCTTGACCCCACTCTCTCTCTCTCTCTTTCTCTCTCTCTCTCTCTCTTTCACACACATACACACACACACATTTTTATGGTTCTCTGTTTTTTTCTCTCTTTCATTTTCTCTCTCTATTTTTTCTTTTTCTATCATTTTCTCTCACACACTTGCTCTTTCATTTTTCCTCTCTCTTTTTTCTCTCCATCTTTCTCATTTTCTTTGTCTGTGTCTCCCTTTCTCTCTCTCTCTCTCACACACACACACACACATACACAGAGAGAGAGAGAGAGACAGAGCCCTCCAATTCCCAAATGAAAGTAATCATGGATTTACATCCCTCCATGTTTACCTAAAGAGCTGTTTATTTAGAAACCTTCGTGATAAGGTTGCCACCAGCGCATCACATTATGAATTCCCTTTTCATTTTTGTCCCTTTTTTCTTTTTCTTTGTTTTTTTTTCTTTGAGCTTTTTTTTCCTTTTTGGCCAGAGAGGAGGGAGAAGGGAGAATTATGTATATTTTATGATAACCCAAAATGACTTATACATAAAAAATACCGGCTTTACAGATAAAAAGGATTAGTAGCAGGTAATGCATTTTCCATGAATGGCTATAGGGCTCTCTGTTCTAGGACATACAGGCTGCATACCAATGAACTGATAAAAGTCAGGAGCTGGGATGGGGAAAGAAGGCTCATGCTTTGCTGGAGATGATTCTTAAAGTTACAATAAATCAGACAGACAGTGTCAGCCTTTGAGGATAAACCTGTGATGACTTGTTGTGCCTCTCTGAATCGCCTCAGAGGCCCAGAGACTAAAAAGTGCCTGGATGTCACATTAAATCTACCGGGAGGATGGAGCACTTCAAAGAGGAACGCAATCAGATCTGATGGAAAATACATTTTTTTGAAAGCTACTGACAAAAAAGTAATCTTTTGATGTGGATGTTGAATAACAATTGATATTGTCTTTCCTGACATTTTTCATTATTGTGGTCTTATATGGCCTACTTCATGTATTAGAGCAATATTAACTGTTTGACAGGGACAAATCCTCCAACGATCACATAAGCAATTGTTTCTGAATTGTCTTAGTCCACTGCCTTTAAAGTCTGTCCCAATAACTTCTTTTAAATATGATGGTGGTTTTTTTTCCTTTGACAGCTTCTAAGCCTCGGCATAATATCACAGAGTTCAAGAAATATTAGAAATTGTGAGCAGGATATGAGATGCCATTTGATTATAACCAGGGAGTCGAGATGGTTGTTTTTAAAGTGTGACATTTAATGGGAGAGTTATATAAGAAATTTAGGACTTCTTATTGTGCTACACACCTTTAATCAAGTATATATACTCAGCAGTCTCAAATCTGCTACAGTTCTCAGAGCTTAAAGGTAGAAATGGAAAATGTACAAAAGATCTGTGTTATTTATGCAATGAAATAAAGTAATCTCCGGTGCTATGAAATTCTATGAAATATGCTATAGTTAAATCCCAAGTTGTTACTAGAAAGATATTCAAGCAAATCTTTGAGCCACATGTCATTTTCAAAGAACTGAATCCCTCATGGGGTTTGATGTCTTAACCTTCTATTGTAAAGATATGCAGCTCCATCAGAGATATTTATAAATCCAAAATCTCCAATTTTCAGATGACCTTGAGCTACTGAGTGAGGCTGCAGATGGAAAGACAGCTTTCTTATCAGTTATCATATAAAGGGGTTAACTGCATCACCATAAGTATCACATGTTCACTAATCCCTGAAAGAAAATGAGAGGACAATGCAGAACTGACATAATAGACATAATAGACATAATTCCAAACATTCTGAAGTTATTTTCATTTTCTACTTTGCTATTTAGTACAATATACATGTGTCCTTCTAAGCTCTCAGTTCTACCAAGAGTGATTTTCAGATTTTGATTCTTTTTTTAATTATTCAAATAAATAATGGGTGGCATAGTTAGGTGATGTGCATGCATTTTGTTCACATATAGCCTTGGTAAGGCTGCCATTTCTTTTGAGTTTTCTATTATTTTTTTTAAGAGTACAAATATTCTATAAGCCAGGTTCACGAAGACTAACATACTAAAACTATAACAATATGTTCATTTCGGGGCTAAAGGGGGTGGGATTTGATTTTGCTAAAGAAACACCCGATAACAGGAATCTGTTTAGTAAAGTCAATTCAGTTCATCTCTCAAGAGAAGAAATCTTTCCATGCTTGTTGAGTCTACAAGATCCATTTCTGAATCTACCCAAAGGCCAGTTCACAGAGTTAGGAAAATCTATACTGTAAAGCTTATTTGAACTGCAGAGTTTCTGTAAAGCTTCTGGAGATGTGCAGGTTTCCAGCCATACATGAAGATGTCAAGAATTTAATTTGCAATTTTTAATATAAAATGTGTACTCCGACATTGAACTCTGTTAATGTGGTCTATATCTAACTATATATTTCTATATATGTCTCTTTTATTAACTTTCTATAACAAAGTTAATATAAAGAACTTTCAAACAACTGAGTTCTAATTCTTGCTTGTATTCATTCAAAAAAACCCTCACCAATAGATTTTGTAAATTTTTCTTCCCCATTTTATCTGCTGTTTCCTGGCTGTAGTCAGTCCTCCTCTTCCTCTCCTCCTCGATGATACGATGACAAGAGATTTAAAATTATTAACCTCAATCTTACGGAGTGTCAAACTAATTGTCATATACCTTGTGGAGCTCCACATGTTGATTTTGTCTTTTTTGGGATAAACAAAGAAAGAAAAATATCACTTTCAAAAATCAGTTGCATTCTTATCAAACTCTGTTGCCATGATTTGGAGTTGCTCTGTAAATTGTATTTTCAGACCATCAGTTGCCTACCTCTGTCTTCTAAGGTGATTTGGAATGGGATAATGCACTGTAACCTCCAAATTGTTTATTCCATGGATCTAATTCAGCATAATTGTCATAATTAAATTATACATCAACAACCTAGTAATGACTGATTATGTGCTATCAAGTCATTTTTGACTCTTGACAACCACATACTATAGACTGATTTTCTCCAGGACTATCTGTCCCCAACCTGGGTTTTCGAGGACTTCCAATGATGTCCCATTACCCATATAACTGACTCCATCTAATTTACTATACATTTTTCTCTTTCCTTCTACCTGTTTGAACTTTACAGACATCACCAGAGAGTTAGATTTTTACAAAATATGTCCAAGATATGATTAATTGAGCCACATCATTGGCCATATCTTTATAATTGTCAAATTCCTGTCTGTGAAAGTAACACCATCTTTTTTGTTTTTGACTTGTTTGTGTCTTTATGTGTAAAGAGTATGATCTTCTGATTGCTTATGTCCAATTTCAGTCCATTTCAATTCACTGATGCTTAAGATGTCAATGTGTTATCAATTCAATTTATTTTTCATTATGTTGTACTTTCCTGTATTTATGCTTCTTACTTTCCATGTTCCCACCATAATGCTGCCTTTTCTTACATGGCAACATCATGAACTAGACATCCCAAAGGCTTTAGCCTAACCACATCATACCCATACTCTGAAAGATATTCAGCTCTTCCTTGGTGGCATGTTGAATCCAATCCAAGGAGCCCATTACTTCAATTACTTTATATTATCTATTGGTAAAAATCTATTATCTATCTATCTATTGGTAAAAATAAAACATTGTCTTCTCCTGCACAGCATGAAATCACATTTTCCATTGCCACTAAAGTGATCATTTGCCTACAGCATCTTCCTATGTTACTGCCGCCTGCCTACTTTAGCTAAGCAGCTGGGATTACCATCAACCTTTAGTGACCCTGCCTATTCTTGTTTCGGGGGACAAGCTATCTCAGAGAAGAGGAGCTGCTAGAATGAATAGGTTCTTTCCTGCCATACCTCTTAGTAGGCAGGGACTCTTATTAGGCGCTCCCTACTTGTTCAAACAGGACAGGTAGATACAGTTGGGGGACAGCCATCTTCAGACTATATAGGGTTTGATATATGGTAATCACCACCTTGAATTGCACTCAGAATCTTTCCAGTAATCATTCCAGCTCCCACAGCAGAGATGTAACGTGGTAATATCATAGCTGATCTATGGGGATCAAATTACATTAATCTAATTGTCAGATGATACAGGAAAGAGCTTTCAGTGAATTCAGTTCCAGGTAACCCACAGTTGATCCAAAGCCCTTCCACTTACTATTTGAAAGGATCCATGACTTCAAAAAGATTCCTAGTTTGTGAACACAATCTCAATCTCAACACAATCAAGAGCCAAATATAATCTTGTCATGGAATCAGTTGGCCTCTAAATCAACAGCTACTCTTCTGGTTTGGATTGAGTCTGAACCTATTTTTCCCCATCCAGACCTAGACAGCCTCCAGATATTTTTTCTTCATGATTTCCAACACATTTCCCAATAGCAACATACATAACAAGGCATTATCTGCATATTGTCAATACTTTGTCCTGAATAGACAAACTTTCAGTTGCTTCACATAGATATTAAACAGGATAAGAAAGAGGATTGAATCCTGATCCACAAATCTCTTCTCAAACTAGCTTCTGACTCAGAGGGAAGGTGAGCAGTTTTATCCCCAAGAGACAATCACAACTTAAACACAAACTTGAATTCACAACCATGCCTGCAATGTCATCAAGGAGTTTGGTATCGACCCTGTTTGAAAGATAGCAACTCTAGCTTGTGTCTTTGGCCCCATATTACAATTAAGGTGTCACATCTGCCATCCCACTTCCTCTCTTCTGGGGTTGCAAATAACTGATGTAAACAATAAAACCCAACTAGACAAGTGTCTGTGTTGAGAATACTCTTTTCATTCAGCTAGGTCTCACTAATACAATTAAATTTATTCCTGTGCTCTAGTCCACAAGCTACAATTGTTGGCTTTATTATAAGCAGAGCAGGGATTCAATAACTTCACCCTGAGTCTGGAGCACCCTGCAATTCAATTGCCTGGTTCCTGAGTCACGCCTGGAGAAATTTGAATCACACACCCACACACACACCAATGTGAAGTCCACATATGCTAGTGCTGAATTCCTTTGACAATTTCAACCCCAGATTATCCAGGGGGATTTTACTGCATTTGTGCAGTTTGATTTTATCTCTGAAGAAAGCCATTCACTCCCTAAGTTTCTTAAAATATTCCTTATATTGCTTAATGAAATGATGCCATTGCCATCTGAGCGGCTGAAATACGTTTCAAGTCTGGAAATGTTTCCAGTGTCTGTTTGCAAGACTTTTTATTTTATGCTGCTATTGGGACAGTAGAAATTGATGAACTACCACCCCAGATTACCACAAAATTATCATATTATCGCCTTTGTGTGTGGTGGAGGGGAGGAATCAAGATTTGCAGCTGGGGAGAGAAGGAAATTAAAGTCCATTAGTTAGTAAAATATATGTGACAAGCTTTAGAGTACATTCTGTTAGTTTGTTCTTTCTCATTCATCATTGATATAAAATCAATAACTATCCCAACCACTCACATACTATCATCCTAGGCTGGGGTTGGGATACATATAGACCTTTTATGACTTGTGGACTTCAACTAGTTTAGGAATTTTGGGAGTTGAAGTCCACAAGTCATAAATGGGTCATAGTTCCCCACTTCTGCATAGGCATTTCACATGCTTAGTAGTGAAAAACAAAACTAATCAGTGGGGTTGAATGTACAAAAGAAACCAAATGTACATTAACAAGGACTGATTAATTAAATAATTTATTTATCTTAACATGGCAAGAGAAGGGTCACAAAAGGAGCTTCATTAGCATGAGAAAAGCCTGTTTATATCAGCAAGACTTTTAGATGCCCTGGATGATGGACCTCATCCTTGCACTCTTAAAAGCTGGAGAATAAGGAAAAGTTGGCTTAAGTAAGTCCTGTGAATATTTTGGGGTGGTTATTTGGTTCTTGGTTCAAATAATGATTATTTTATATCCCAATAGGTAGAAATGAAACTGCAAATGAGGTAGCAAAATTCACCAGCATAATTTAAAATATACAGTATGATTACAAATATAATATATTGCCAATAATTCCCCAAATGTAAAATTACACTATGTTCCTCTGAGTAAACAAGAAGAAGCCCATTCTTCCCTGAGCATGATCTCTAACCCTGAACATTTCCACATGCATGGAAAAGGAGAGAGCATCATTTAAAATAAATGCATAGTAATATTCTTCTAGTAGCATTGAATAAGCATACTAACTGGCTTCACCCTCAAAGTTAGACTTAACTATGGGTAAATAAGCTATAATGAGCTGAGATGAAGTACATCATTAAGGCATCAATAGTGGCTTTCCAAATATCAGTAACTGGGTTCACACAAGTAGCCAACCCATGTATGGTAAATCACATTAAGATAGTATGATTGTGACCTGAGTTACATAATGAGAATCCATATTGCATATCTGGGTTTTCCCCAACATTGAAAAGAACATTGAAAAGAACAGCATAGTGGAGAATTTTTTGCAGACAATCTACAAATGTCTGTATACAAAAGAACTTGTTTTAAGAGGAAATTGTTTTAAAAGCAAAATGCAATTTATACAAGTTAAACTATACCTAGTCTAGATAGAATGACAGATCACCTATGGCTAAATAATAATATGAGTAGCAGGAATTAGACTTAATTATTATTTTTAATGCTGCTTGTTTTTTGGTTTTGTTTGCTTAATTTTTGCTGATATACATATACTAAAGATATGTAAAACAATGCAGCACAGTTTATTTTTTAACTGTTCCCCAAAGGGCTAAAGAAGTAGAAAAAGGTTTAGCCCTTGCTTTTTTTCTCCAGTGTCTGCCTAAAAAATACATGGGAAAACCTGTTTTCTTCAGAAATTAAATTATTGTTTCCATGGAATACCTTGCATACAGTGGAAAGAAAAACCAGTATAATGGCATGAGTGGGGACACTGAAGGATTTCTTCCCTCCTCTAATTCCAAAAGGTATAAATAAAATCATGTACAGCATTTCCCATTTTGGGGTAGGCCTGACCAACTACATATCAGAGTACATTTTTAGCTGTAGTTTGAGATTGACTAGTTATGAACACAATAATCAGCAGATGCGCTTTTGGGAAGGTTCATAATCTCTGAAGGACAGCTTGCATTAATTTTAGTGTATTCACCAGTAAGAGATATTATCATAGGTTACTAGGTGGGTGGCTTTCTCACAGAGATATCATGTCCTTTGAAAATTCATCCTGAAAGCTGATGTAACTCTAATGGCACTTCTGTTTTATTCCTTTTTGTACTTTAATAAAATTGTAAGGCTACAGTTCTGTTTTGTTTTGTTCTTTGCTTTTAAATTCAGACTGTATTGGCCTGTGCTTGATAGCCTGAGAAAATGCTTTGAGATAGCAACATACCCCCAAAATTGCTAAAAACTCTTTTAAAGTCAATCACGCCTACCACTTTAGGCCCTCAGAATTAAATATATCATGAATGTTTAACAGTAACTCTGAAGTCTTTTTTTTTACTCCCAAAATTCTGGCTTGCCACCTATTCTACCTTCTATTACATACTTCAAATCCTCCTGAAATCTTTGTATTATTATTTTTCCTTATGCCATCATCTTGATCTCCTTAGCTTTTTCACCCTCTGTTCATTTCTTGCCCATTTTTAAAGAAAGGTGAAGCTTGATCCCTTGAAGCCAATGGAGTCTTACAATTACATGGTGCTTTTTCAAGAACAGGTTACTTCAGTGCTATGTATAACTTTCTCAAATCAGCCCTGAATGCCAAATATAATTTATTAACTTGTTAAATCATCCTTTGCATTCTTCTATAATTTATTACATTTCACTAGCAGCTGCTATTTCTTTTTTCTAAGCTGTTATACAAGAACTAATACTCAAATCAGTTACTGTACTATGACAACTAATAGCTAAGAAAGCCAGACTAGTTATCAGCTGCAATAGCTTGGACAAATGAGAATAAATTTCAGAAAGTAGCCTTTTCCACAATCATACAGAAACCGAAATAATTCTGACTCATTTTCCACATGTGCAAATCTGTGGACACATTATGATGGATGGTAATAGGTAAACAATCAGCTGGATGCAACTGTTAATATTGCCAAAAATATTTATTATTCATACACACGCATACATACATTTTGGAATCATTTTCATTCCAAATCAGCTCTCAGTCTGGAGATGAAGGGCAGCAATGATAGCCTTGTATTTCAAGAAGTGAAGATTCCCAAATAATGAATTCTGTCACATAAAATTATATTCCTGGCACTGCTCCCAGATGTGCCTCTAGGTGGCAGCAGCTGTCTACTGCTGCACCTGGGCACCTAAAGGGGGAGATACTGTGCACCATCTATATAAGGAGCTTGTATGCTCCACCATTTGCCTTCTTTCCCAGATGTAGTCTCAGCCGAGACATACCTACTATTCCTTTTATTCCCAATAAAGCCTATCCTGATTTTTACCAGATCCTTTGGTATGCAGCTTCTTTCTAAGATCCCAGCCTCACACTCTACCTGACAGGTTCACTGTTGAATAGGTCCAGTCTTTTGATCTAGACATCCTACAGATGTCAAACAATTAGAGAGCTATGCCTCATAAGACAGTTAAAAGACACAGGAGACAGGAGGTGTTTCCACTACTAGTTCCTAACAATCCTAATGTTTCTAATGTTCATTATCACATATCTAGATAGTCAAGCACTAACCATAGTTATGGGCAATGGGTCAAGCTTAGCTACTAAAATAATACTAAGATCACCTGGGACAAATCCTTGGTGTCAATTCGCATTTTATAAGTGTCATAAGGACTCAGGCTTGTGAAACAAATAAAATAAAATCCCTTCTTCACCAATGTGGCCAACACAGGACTCAGGTTTAATCTGCTAGTCCAGGGTTTATCTTCACCTCTAGATTGTGTTGTTGTCAATATAGATATGCAACCATTTTTCAAGGACAGGAACAGATGATGTTGCCATGCATTCATTCTCACAATCTCTGGACATCTTTTTCTGCTCCGGTTTCCTAGCACTGCTTTCTTGCTTCTGTCAGCTCAGCTGTTGCTCTACCAGTTGCCCGTCATGTCTTATTTTTCTCCAGGTCAGCTCCATATTTGATTGGTGTACCTTCACAGAGGCCAGAACACCCCTTTGCTGCATTTTCCCTGCTTTTCTTGAAAAACTTATTGTAAGCCGCCCAGAGTCACTTAGGTGAGATCAGCAGTGTAGAAATGTGATGAATAAATAAACAATTGCTGAAAAGTCTGCTATAACAAGTCTTCTTTGCTAGCATAATGGTTATAATACTTCCCTTACATGCAGAATGTCCTTTGTTCAAAACCCAACAGAACATTTTTTTTCTCTGAATTACCTACTTTTCTGCTGGTCTGTCTGTTTGCTTTTTTTTTTAATAAGTTCACCAGTGCATTGTTTCATCATTTTTCCAGTCCCTCGGGCTCAGTGGTGGGCTTTAGAAAAAAAAATCTGTAAAGGAAAAGTAACTAAATTGAGAACTTTCACAAACCTGTGAAAGTAAACATCCACAGTATAAGAAGATATAGTTATATAGATTACATGTAGGTGTTGGTGTAGATGTAAACATAGATACCCATATTTTTCGGAGTATAAAACACACTTTTTCCACCCCCAAAAGTGGATGGAAATATCTGTGAGTCTTATACACCCCGATCACCCACCAGCTCCCACCCTTCAGCCTCTGCCTCCCAGCAATTTGCCTCCTTGCATCAAACACCCTGGTCAGCTTCAGCACAGCCTGATTAGCACAAGCAGCTGATTGTCAGTAGGATTGGCCACCCGACGAACAGCTGTTTCAGGCTGCAGGGATCACCATCACCTATTGCTACCTCCACACATCCCATTTTCAACCTCTGCATCCCATTTTTGGCCTCTGTGTGCCCAATTTTCCGCCTCCGTGTGCCCCATTTTTTATCCATTCTGATCGCTGCTGCCCGGAACAGGGCAAAAATGGGGCATGCGGAAGCCGATAACGGAGTGTGCGGAGGCTGAAAATGGGGCGAGCGGAGGCAGCAATAGGCAATAGTGATCCCCGTAATCTGAAAAGGCTGATCGTCGGGAGGCCGATCCAACCGACCATCAGCTGCTTGTGCTAATCAAGCTGTGCTTGAAGCTGACCAGGCTGTTGGCTGTTTGCTGCAAGGAGACAAATTGCTGGGAGGCAGAAGTAGATTTTTTTTCTTGTTTTTCTAGGTGCATCTTATACTTCGGAGCATTTTATATGCCAAAAAATATGATATATGTCAGATTCTTGTCATAGAAAGAAATGTGATTAGCAATCAGCCTTCCAGAACAGAATAGTGGGAGAGAACATTAGTGAAAGAATTGTGCAAGGGGAGGACACAGCAACCTGAAGTCTAGACCTGGCAAACTGATGCCAAAGCATCTCAACCTAAGCTGGATTTTTATAATCCAATTTAGAGTCAAACCAGCCCAAGCAAGGGATAAGACCAGTTAAAGATGTATGGCAGATATGCCCTCAGTCACATAATGGGCCTTTGAGGGAGGAGGGGCAGTTAATTAGTGGAATGAGCTTTTATATCAAGGTGTCCTAAAAGACCATGAAGAAACACAATCTGATCTAAAATGCACTCAGGATGAACGTGATTTTTTATATATATAAAATAGTTTTCATTAAATTTAAAACACAACAAAACAACATATAAAAACACATGACATAAACAACAATAGATAAACAACAATCAAAGTTTCTAATATTTAACAGGCATGACATATTTGCTTCCTATCTACTTCTGGAGCATCTATTAACTTGTGATATTATAAGATTGCACTATTTCACTATTTCTTCTTACTAATTAAACATAACTCCTTTAGTTTTCCTCTCCTCCAATTAGTACCATCAATTAGTCTTTTTGCTTTTTCTTCCTTTCTAGTCATGAGTGCCATAATACCATGAGTACCATAATACCATAAAAAGTTGCATAATACTCCATTTCCCCTTTATCTTTCAACAGAAGTGTTAATTTGTCCAGTTCGGCACAATCCATAATTTTAACAGTCATTTGATTTTCGGTTAGCAAATTCTAGTTCTTCCATTCTTGGGCAAAAAGTATCCTGGCAGCTGTTATTATGTGTTTTTTCTTGTAACTTTCCAGTAGCATTCCCAATAAAAAGATTTCCGGTCTGAGCTTCAATTTGATTTTAGTGATTTCCTTTATCTGCTTCCTTACTTTGGCCCAGTATTCTTTTGCTTTTGGGCACGTCCACCACATGTGGTAGTACGATCCATGTATACATTCACATTTCCAACAATTTGAAGCCAAATTAGAGAACATTTTAGTTAATCTAGCCAGTGGAAGGTGGCATCTATAGAACATTTTCAATAAGTTTTCTTTATATGATGTTGCTAAAGTAATTTTATAACTATTTTTACAAATTGATTGCCACATATCTAGATCGATCATGTACCCAAAGTTCTTGGCCCAGGTAATCATAGTTCCTTTAAATATTTCTTCTTCCATCTTTTGGCCTAATAGAAAATTGTAACTTTTCTTTATTATCTTTTCATCCGTTTTAAGTATCATTCTGTTCAATTCTTGTAAATCACCTGCAATCCCTTGATTTTCTCTGTCCTTTTTGCACCTTGATAATAATATAATTGTTGAGATTTTTTAATCTTTATTTATTTATTTATTTGATTTATATCCCGCCTCTCTTCACCCAAAAGGGGAACTCGAGCGTCCTGATCTTCCATGAATTGATCCAATGTTTTAAAGCCTTCTAAGTTGATAGCTATCACAGTACTGTACTACAGAAAATTCCATAATTTGTATATTGTTGAAATTTTTTGTTTTATCAACCCTGAATTTCCCCATTTTAGTCAAAATTCTCACATTGTGAGAAGGAAACAAAATCTTATTTAGTATCTATGCCATGCATTATAATAGATACTTTCGTTATGTTCCCTATGAACTTCTTTCTAGGCTAAAAGTCTCAATTGTTATAGTCTTTTTTCTGAAAACTGAGTTTCATAGTTTTTCACTCTTTCCAGCTCTGTAGTATTTTTAATTCTACACAATATATGTAGTTGCACCAAGTACTTATACAAAGACAATATTATCTATTAAATATGTTTTGCTTTTTGAATTTGCTGTCTAAACAGGAAGATATTCTCCATCTTAGTCCTTTACTTAACATTCCTACAATTTGATAATTCCTAAGCTTTTCTATTGATTGCTTGACTCCAACTTCTTTCTAAACACTTTTCTGTAGATTCCCAGAGTGTTCATTTAGTAAACTTACCTGTGTCCTGTACATCTGCACAAGTACAGAAAAGACATTAACAGGCACAAGTCACTAGTACTTAATCAGGTTTTTTTTTTTACACAACATATTGTGCATTAACATCCGAACAAGACACCTGTAAGATCACCATCATACCTTCCTTTTTGGACTAAATAGTATGGTTTTCATTTAGCTATTAGTTCCTGGCAACACGTATTTCACTGACTGGCTGTTTAACTACCTTTATTTTTTTCTCTTCCACTGTGTATATAATGTAACAATAGATAAACCGATAGCCGCAGAGAAAATAGTTTTTTAAAAGAGATCAGTAGTATTGATAATACACTAGCGCAGCTTTTGATTTGTCTTTCTTTTGTGTCTGTGTATGCACTTCTGTTTGTATATGTACACACAGAGAGATATTTGTGAGTATTTTTTCCTTCTTAAGGAAATGCTTTTAAATAAGGGATACTTCATCTACTAAAAAATACACTTGTAGCAGCTGCTAAGCCCATCCATAAGCCTGCTTTGCGTTGTATTTGTGATGGGACTGACAGCGCATGGAGCAGCCTGATTATACCCAATTCCATTTTAGCAAGCCTGGCAATGTAATTTCACAGGGCGATCTGTGTTTGAATGTAATAGCAGCCTGTGCTAAGGTGTCAGAATATTAAAGGCGCTAATGGAAAAGCTCCCTGATACACAGGGGGGAGAGCATTACAGGAGACGTCGCAGATGGCTGGGCACTAAGCTAATGGGGCAGGATCCAAGGAGGGTGGTGGAGGCAGGGGAGAAAATGAGAGATGGGAGCACTATGGGAACATGGGCACCTGGTTCCTTTTTTGCATGGAAATTAAAATATGTGTGTGTCAGCGTCCACTCATATGTGTTTAGCCTCCACGAGTATGTTGCAAAGTATAGTTGGCTAGAGAGTCCCACATTGTAACAGTGATCCTTGATAGAGCGAGGGGATAATATGCATATATGCTGATGGAGAGGAGAATATTTGAATAAAAATGTGGAGTAGAAACCATTTCCTCAGCTGACATTTGGTCTGAAAGTGTTTGGGGAGGCAATTGTAATTTGTTTGGCATCATTTTCAGGCTTCCTTAGTCTTTCTAGTCTGTTCTGCTAGGGAATGATTTTCCTGTTGACAATGGATTGGGTTTAAATATACATTCAAATAAAGTTTTTGCAAGAGGAGGGGAAAATGAGGAGATTCTTCTGGAGGGTGAGAGAACATCTGTAATAATGAGGCAGAATGAAGCTTTGAGGGCAGAAGAGATTAGTCATTGCTGCCTGAACCCTTCACCCAGCACAAACGTTCTGTTGAATCCCAGCTTTCTTTGTGAATGGATAAAGTCCAGTACTTCTCTCCCCCCACCCCCGCCAAATTTTGTATCTTATTCACCCAGTGCAGAAGGAACAATCCTAACAAAAAAAATCTGCATGCACATTTTTGTATTGGAGTCTGTATGCTTGTATTCTGTTGGGCTCTGTGTTGTTCCCTTCTTTTCCCCCTTTATCTTACAGGCATGCATTCACATAGAAGTGTAGAGATGCATAGAATGTAATATGTGTCTCCTTCCTCAGCATTAATGGAAATATTTTTCTAGGTTTAATTTTTTTAAAATTCTTCAGCTAGAAGATTGTATTTTACAATTAAATGTCACTTTTTAATCCAAATCAGATGAATTACCATAAATGTATTTGACAGGATTTTTAAAATTCCAGGGGTTTTTTTTTACCCTTTTTTATAAACCTGTGAGGAGCAGAGATATGCAGCAAGGAATGGAATCATGAAAAAAGAATATGGACAAAGACAATGGGGTAATAAGGAACCGGGAGCTGAGATTATACTTGGATTAACTAATATCCACATTTCTTTGAAATGGAATATAATAATAATAATTTGTCTATTCCCTGATTTTAAAGGTGTAGAAATCTTGGTCCTAGAACAAAAAATATTTTAGATAGCAAGTGTTGTAAATTGTAAACCAGATCTACATATTTTATAACATGAAACATTTCCCAGGCTCAGTGCATTAATAAAGATTATTAGTAAACTTGTACTAAATAATTATTTAAATCCAAAGAAGTATGGAGAATCCAAAGAAGTAAGCCTGCGCATGGCTGTGCCTAAATTAAACAGTATCCTTTTCAATAGTGCTTTAACTATCTTTGCCTACGTCAGGCTAGCTGCACTTTTAGAACGTTTTACAGAATCTGTTCATAGCTTTAGGCCAATAAGGTCCTTAATATTTTAATACAGAAATTTAATTGTAGGCTGTTAAAAATATATGCTCTTCTAAGATTTTCTAATTATTTATTTTAATGGCACATATGCTAATTAATTCAGTGTCATATATATTAATGCAGGGTTTCTCTGGGAAGACAGTTAAGAGAAAAATGAAAGACAGTGATCACCTTTATTGAGCTTTAGTCTGAAATTCGTTTTTTGGCTTTTATTTACTTAGCCCAAATTATTCTTCCTGGTAGTATGTGCACACTTGAGGAACTCTGCATTTGTTGTGGAAGAGAAATCTTAAGTCTGATAGTCAGTGTATTGACTCTTTACAGTAGTTCATTTAGAGATTCTTTAATCAGTATATAGTTTTATCTCTGCCTGTTATCAAAGTCTTCTAGTTTGGCTATTTTTTATTTTTAGAATGACAATCTAAATCTGGCAAATCTAATTCTTTTCCATTACTGTTGCTTGTTTAACATGTATCTGCAATACAGGTATTTGTCTCATGTGGAATGGAACAAGTGTTCCCAGAGTATTGCAGGAATATCTCGTGCCTGCTTAGTGTAATGTGCATATGTAGAGGGAAATTAAATTACAATTGAAGTGGGTTAAATAGTGTTTTGCTAAGGAGAAGCTATGTGTCCAGGAGTTCAGGGGTGTTCTAGAGACTTTCTCTCTGTGCATTTTACTGAGTGTAGAGTGCCACTTATTAGCAATGGGGCAGAGGGATGTGCCACACACTCATGTGCTCCGGACAGAAAGGGATGGATGGAGCTGGTGTCAGGGCAGCAATTGCTTATCATGCCTTATCTTGGAATATGAAACTGTTTGCATGACATCCACAGGCAGGCTGAATAGATATGCCAATTCATCTCCAGCCTGGGCTTTGACAAGCTAGACTGCCCTTGTTGAAAGGCATCCGTCAAATGAGAACTGCTGGCTGCTTTTTCCCTTTCTTAGAGTTTCTCTCGCTCTCTTGCTCCAGCTCCCCGCCCCCCTTTCTCCTCCTTTCCTCGGTTCCCCCTAAGCTTTTTCCACACAAAATTGAAAAGCTTTTGGAAATCAGAATAATACAGCCCCCCACACCTAATACCATTTTAAGTACCCCTCCCTTCCCCAAATAGAATTGATAAGAAGCCTAGTATATGAAGGCATGTTTAGATAACATTGAGAATATTATAGTGAGTGAAGGAAAGGGTTTTTTTCTCCCTCTCTTTCTCCTCCCCCTCCGTGCCGTGTCTCTAAGCCGAGAAAGGCGACAGCACCCTGGCTAATACGAGTGTTTAATATTTGATGTGTTGGGATAAAGCAGGATCACCTTCGAATTGAATTGAGTGTCAGAATGAGAATCTATTACTGAAATTTTTGTGTGATTTGACAGCAAAGCAGACGATGTTATTCTTCACTAGTTACTGCAATCTTCTTCCCTACATCACTTAAATATTTTTTTTCTTTGCTTGAGTAAACACACATTATCCTTTTTTATCCCTCTCTTCCTCCCCCTCCCTTTTTAAATCAAGGCTGCCTACTTGGGTCTGATAGAGTATATTGTTATTTCTTTATTTGTCCTATTAAATGGAATTTCTGATAGTTTAATCCTGCTTTTGTAAGTGATTTAAAAATACTTGAAAAGCCATGAATGTAGCAGACCCTTTATCTAAATTGCTTAAAAGGGTACACACTATGGTTATCTATGGGCATAGATAGCTGTATCTGCTTTTTGACTGTACATTGAGATGCGTAGACTGTGTGAGAAATATTGTTTAATGTTCAAAGCTTGCTCGGCATCCAGAAAGTGAAGTTGCCACAGAAATGTATGTTTAATATTGTTATTCTAGTTGCTTTTGTTGCTACACAGTCCAAGAATACCTTAGGCATGGAATTGTACATTTATTGGAATTTTATCAGCCCTGTATATTCCTCATTATCAATTTTGAATTTGTTTTGACTGTTTGTAAAATATTTTTATATTAGCAGAGCCCTCCCCAAGAAGCCTAGTTTGGGCTCAATCCTCTGTATGGAAGAAGTGGGAAAAGAAAATCTGGACTAATAATATAATCTCATGTTTTATGTTCTAAATAAATTTCTTGTAAGAAATTGGAAGACATCGACTATTATGTTGGTGATGCAAATTGAATGGTTGTTACTTTTGTCTTGGGCACTGTGGCTGAGTTGTATAAGTTAGTGTTCGCAATCTGGTGCCCTCTAGAAATGCTAGGCAAAACTGCTGAAGTCACTAGGTAGCATGACCTTAGTTAGTTAGGGCGATGGAAATTGTGGGTCAGTATAGTAGGAACCTGCACTAGATATGAGAAAACTATAAAAATTTAAAGCTTTTTCATTCGCTTATTTCCATAATCTAAATGCTTTTCAGGTTAATAATAATCAGATACGTTAGGACATCAGGCTAGAAACCAGGAGACAGTGAGTTGTAGTTCCACTGTAGTTATAAAGGCAGCTGGGTCACTCTCTTTCAGTCCTAGGAAA
>JANHGC010003427.1:126178-138007 GCA_027560395.1 Boaedon fuliginosus
GTTCATGAGAGATGGCTGGCGGGTTCTGCCTGAATATATCCAGTAAAGGGGAATTTGTATGATAGAGAACAAGTCTTAACCATTCTCTATATTCCACCACTTCAAGTATTTGAAAAGTATTATATTTCCTGCTAACCTGTCATCTTTTTTCAAGGCTAAATACACCCAGTTCCCTCAATTCGTCTGGTAAAACTTAGTTTCTAGTCATCTGATTATTCTTGTGGCTTTTCTCTGGACCTCTTTCAGCATTGCTGAATCTTTCTTAAAATGCTGTGCCCAAAATTGGACATAATTTTTAAACTAGCATATAGCTAAGGTAAATAAAGGAACATAGAGAAACAATGCTTCTCTTATTACAGTCTAAAACTTGTTTTTAGGAATTGCATCACTCATACGCAACTTTTGATTAAGAATACTTCCAAGATACCAGTATCTTTCAGAAAGGTATTCTTCATTTCGTTTTGTTTTCCTACATGAAGATCTTTAGAAAGTCTCTTTTATTTTTCGGTCTGCTTTTTGACCTATCCAGATTACTTTAAGTTTTGTCTCCTGTAATATAAATTTTTCTAATAGTTATGTATCATCTGCAAATTTGATAGGGTTCTTTCCATCTCATCCACCTAATCACTGTTGAACATATTGCAGAGTACTAATCTAGGACCAAACTCTGTGTCACCTCACTTAATGAGCTCTCCATTATGATTTTCATCCAGCTGTGGGTTTGATTAATAGAGGTGCTATATACCTCAACCTCATGTTTCATCTGTACATTTAGCATTTGTTCTTGGAAGATTTTGTTGAAATTTTCTGTTTCAAAAGTTAATTTTGATGGATATTGATCTAGTTCAGAGGGTAACGTGTACATATTTAGCATGAAATAAAAAGAAAATCCAAACCATCAATAACTCTTTCGTTATAATGATGTGTATAGCTAGGTAAAACAAGCTCATACCCCCAAGGCTGCAAACTAACTTAAAGCCAAAATTATCAAGTTTTAAACCCTGTATTTAATATTGTGATACTGTGAAATTATAGATGGGCACTATACTTTATGACCTGCTTTGCTTTCTGGCATTTCTTTTTTTTCTATTGGTGTTGCATTTTAATCCATTTTTGTAATCAGCCTAGATATTAAAAATCTTGCATACAATGCATTGATCAGATATCATCATTAGAACATTTTTGTGACTCTAATGTTTCATCAACTGTTACATCTGCTGAATAGAAAGAAATTCCAGTAGAAATTACTTGAGACTGAGCATCATTTCAGGGATTATCTTTTTCCTGTGACCAGATTCTGACTTGTGTGTAATTGGTAGTTTTTATACCAATACAATTAGTGTTTTATTTTTATAGTTATACTGTACACTGAAGATGGCATTATTTTTGTTGTATGAGGTACAATGACAGTAAAGTACGGCACTACCAATGCAATTGATAGTTGCATTGTGGAAAATATGCATTTTGAAAAATGCATATTTGTAAATTAGTACGAAAATTTAAATTAATTCAAGTATAAATTAATTTGAACATTAGTTATTCTGTGTGGATAGAAAGTAATGACTATTTTGATGCCTATTCTGAATCAGACCTACAGAAAGTGGTGGCCAATTTTTTTAAGATGTAGGGCTGATTCTCCATAGTAAAATTATTCAAGGGATATGGTTAGCAGGGAACTTGAACTTAAATCTTCCTGCCCTATAATTTCCATGATTGTAAGAAACTCCAGTGCAATTGCTGATAACGAAAGACATAAAGCCAATAGCTTTCTTTTTTTTTAAACAGTTTTTATTAAATTTAAAACATAACAAAACATATAAACAACATATAAAAATACATGACATAAACAATAATATATAAAACAACAATCAAAGTTTCTAATATTTAACAGGCATGATGTATTTGCTTCCTATCTACTTCTGGAGTATCTATTAACTTGTGATATTATAATATTGTACTATTTCACTATTTCTTATTACTAACTAAACATAATTCCTTTAGTTTTCATCTCCTCCAATTAGTACCATCAATTAGTCTTTTTGCTTTTTCTTCCTTTCCAGCCATGAGTACCATGCATTCCAGCTCGCATTTCCATACTCCATTTCCCCTTTATCTTTCAACAGAAGTGTTAATCTGTCCAGTTCGGCGCAATCCATAATTTTAAAAAATCAAAATCATTTGATTTTTGGTTTGCAAATTCTTGTTCTTCCCTTCTTGGGCAAAAAGTATTCTGGTAGCTGTTATTATGTGTACTATTAAATATGTCGTTTTTTTCTCGTAACTTTCCAGTAGCATTCCCAATAAAGAGGTTTCTGGTCTGAGCTCCAATTTGATTTTGGTGATTTCCTTTATCCACTTCCTTACTTTGGTTCAGTATTCTTTTGCTTTCAGGCACGTCAACCACATGTGGTAGTACGATCCATGTATACATTTACATTTCCAACAGTTTGGTGCCAAATTAGGAAACATTTTCGTTAATCTAGCTGGTGAAAGGTGCCATTTATAGAACATTTTCAATAAGTTTTCTTTATACAATGTTGCTAAAGTCATTTTATAATTCTTTTTCCAAATTGATTTCCACATATCTAGATTGATCATGTACCAAGTTCTTGGCCCAGGTAATCATAGTTCCTTTAACTATTTCTTCTTCCATCTTTCGGCCTAATAGAAAATTGTAACTTCTTTATTATCTTTTCATCAGTTTTGAGTATCATTATGTCCAATTCTTGAAATCCCCTGATTTTCTTTGTCAAAGACTTTGTCTTTATTTGTGCAAAGGTCCATCAAGTGGTCTCCAATCCTTGGCTCTAAAGTTCCTGTTCTGATTTTAATTCTTCCTCTTTGGTTAAAATTTCTTTATACATTGGTTTTTTCCCTGGTTCCAATACATTTGGATACACGATTGCCTCCACTATAGATGTCCATATCGGTATGTTCTCATATTATTTTTGTTTTAATTTACACTAAATTTCATAAACTGTTCTCCTTACTAGATGTTTCTGAAAGAGTCCACTCGGTCGTACTTTGTTGTACCACATGTAGATGTGCCATCCAATTTGGAGGTCATGACCTTCTATTGTAAGTAATCTTGTATTCTTTAGGAGCATCCATTCTTTCAGCCAGGTTATTACTGAAGCTTGGTGGTATAATGCCCAATCCAGGAGGCCAAACCCACCTCTCTCCCTCGCCTCTTGCAGCATTTTCAGTTTAATTCTTGATTTCTTTCTCTTCCATATAAATTTGCTTGTCAATTTATCCAGTTCTTTAAAATAATTCTTGGGTATTTGTAGCGGAATGTTTTGGAAGAGAAAGAGAAGTCTGGGCAACACGTAGGATGAACATGATTTTTTTTTAACGTGTCGCTTCTCTTTTCTATTGCTTCTAGCTGTTTGGGGGCACCATTTAAACTTCACGTAGCCCTCAGCTTACGATCACCATTGAACCTGAAATTTCTGTTGCTAAGCAAGACAGTTGTTAAGCAAATTTTACTCCATTTTACAACCTTTTCTGCTCTTAAATGGCTTCCCCACTGACTTTGCTTGTGATAAAGTGGCAAAAGATTATCATATCATCCTGAGACACTGCAACTGTCATAAATACATGTCAGTTGCCAAGCATCTGAATTTTGCTCACATGACTGTGAGGACGCTGCAATGGTCCTATGTGTGAAAAATGATATGTCATTTTTTCAGTGCCATTGTAACTTTGAACTGTCACTAAATGAGTGGTTGTTAATTGAGAATTACCTTTTACTAGTTAAAGTCATAAATAGTTCAGATAATGGTACTAAAAGTGCCATCTTTTCCCATGTCATTCTATTTCATCTAGAACAAATGTTAGCTGTCCCACATGTTGGGATCTTGACTGTGTCATCTGAAGTACAATTAAAGGACTAATAGAAAAAGGTTTGGGGTTGTTATTGTTGTTTTGTTTACACACTCCATTTCTCAGACTTCTGCATGGGGAATTCATTCAATTTTGTCATTACCGGTTTTCAAAATCCTTTGAATGTTTTTTCGCTTCAATAGATTGCTAATCTGGCCTTTGTTTTATTCTGTTCATTCACCGTGATTACTGTCAACCTTATTTAGCAATAGAAATAGCACTTAGACTTTATAGTGTTTTATGGCCTTCTCCACATGGTTTACAGAGTCTGCATATTGCCCCCCAGCAAACTAGGTCTTCATTTTATTGACCTCAAAAGGAATGAAGGCTGAGTCAACTTTGAGTAGGGCAGGATCAAACTCCAGTGGCAGACAGAGTTAGCCTGCAATACTGCATTCTAACTACTACATCCATTTAAAGATATTTCAGTCATCTTTGCTTTATCCTTGAACATTTCCCTTGAAACAAACGAGATGGGATTTTTTAAAGCGAATAATTAAATATAAACTACTATTAATTTCTTCTGGGTCTCATTAAAGTATTTCAGAGTGTTTTTTACCAAGCATTTTATCCAGGCAGAAAGATTCTTGTTGCAGAGCCCGATGTAACAGATGCTGGAAGGTTAGCATTATGAGAGGGGTTAGTCTTAGGACAGGAGAAGTGCTGTTTCTGTTATTTGTAGTGTAGAAATAAGGTTTAATTTAAAGGCCTCAAAGGAAATGCAGATCAGGGTACCAAATTTTCCCATATTCAGTGGTGGTTCTATTGCAGTCTGCATCTCCAGAAGTGAGAGATCATCAACCTGCTTCTCCACTGAGGGAAATTAAGAATGAAAAAAGCCTTTTAAAACATTGGTATTCTCTCACCAGTAATACAGGCATCAGGCAAAGTGCTGGATATTTTGCACTGGGTTCTGTTTTTCCTCGTCTTGAATCCTGGCTTTTGCCTCCATGCCTGGCAGCAGAAGGTGCATTAACGACCCTGTTCTAATTTCCCATTGCACTGTTATGCAAATGGCTATATTATCCTGCAATGAATCTGTTGCTAATTATACAATTACTCTCTATTTAGCAAGCCAATTTTAACAAATGAGTTGACGTTGGCCCAGCCTAATTTGCAGAATAAATCAAGCATGATTCTTATTTGATGTTTAAATCAAGCAAGTTGTCTGGGCGGTTCATTTTCTATGGCTTTCTCCTGTCATAGATTATGATGTTTCCAAGTGTGCTGCCTACGTCTCTGTGGTTGATGTAGCTGTGCGCTCCAGCCTTTTAATGAAACAACGTAGGGAGGATGTGGTTCAGAGTGTCAACAATGCCCATGTAGAATCCCAGGCCTCCCAAACTCCTGTTTAAGCTGCTGATCTTGGCTCGCTCATTATGAAGATTTATACCATCATCTAGTGGAACTCCTGTAAAACTACAGCCCATTAATCCTCTCATCTGGAAGGTGCTTTTTATCACCGCCAGAGACCTGAAAGAACAGCTGATGAGGTTCTTTGCCCAGAGATTATGAACGGAAAGGTGGGGAGGGTTGCCGCATTTGGGGAAATATTTCTACAGACAGGGGAATGAAAAAGCATACAATATATTAGCCTAAGACAGATAATTTCTAGCACTTGATCTGAATGCCACCTCTCCAATCTCACTCCACATTCTAATGTTGTTTTCTGGGCGCTGGAAACCCTTTAGCAGAAAACAAGTTTGCAGCCTATGCTAGAAGAATTCTTGGCAGGCAAAGCAGAAGGTCAAAGGAGAAAATATGCAATCAGTGCCTTTTGTACTGCACAATAAGCACTTTTTCAATGGAAGAGATGACTTTCCATATTTTTCATCTCTCTCTCTCTCACACACACACACACACACACACACACACACACGGGATTCCGGCTTTATTTTTTATTATTATTTTTTGTGGCTTTCTGAATAGCACAAGTCTAGTAATGCCACTGTTTAGCTGCAGTTAAGTCATCTCAATCTTAGGCAGTTATACTCATTCTTTGGTTGATTTATTTCGCTGCCAAGCCACATTATTCCAACCCCCCTAGCCACAACTTTCTTACCAAGAATTTATTCTCCTTTATGCAAATCAGATCAGGGCACTGGGAACCAGCTTCTCTGCTAGCCATCTAGGAAATCCAAAAGGTAAAATGCCCCTCAATTTCAAGACGAACAAATCACATGTATAAAAGTGACTCCAAGGTTTCATGGAAAAAATAGCCTTAAGAAAAGCCATTTGTAGCTGATTTGCTACTTTCCTTTTAGCATGGAAAGGTTCCTGCAGATGCACATATACTTTTGCACATTGATTGGCTTCTGCTCAGTTTACATCATGCTTGCAGTTGGTGCATCACATTGCAATTTCACATTATCATTTAGTGCTACCACCGAGTAATTTATTTATTGTCCCACCTTTATTATTTTTACAAATAACTCAATACAGCGAACATATCCAACACACCTTCCTCCTCCTATTTTCCCCACAACAACCTTGTGAGGAGGGCTGGGCTGGCCCAAAGTCATCCAGCTAGCTTCCATGGCTACAGCAGGACTTGAACTCACAGTCTGCTGTTTCCTAACCTGGAGCAGTGAATTAGGGCATAATTCTAATTTTGTCTCAGTCCAGAAGCTAAGCAGGGTGAAGCTTGGGTAATACTTGGATGGAAAACTATAAGACAGCAACCCCCAACCTTTTGGGCACCAGGGACCAATTCCGTGGAGAGGGGTTTCTCTGCAGACAAGAGGGAGCGTGGTTTCACGTGCTGCCTGCATCCTGCAGAAATGGCCCAGTTTCTGGCATGCTGTGGACCAGTGCTAGTCTGTGCACTGGGGATTGAGGATCCCTTATATAAAGTATCCCAAACTGTAGGCTAGGTTGAGAAGAAGGGAATGTGGTTGTCCCAAAGACTGAAAGACTTTTCATGAAGTAAACAAGAAACAAGCTCAAATCAGGTGTGTGTTTGTGGGTGTGGATGTGTATCTGAGACTAGAATTGTATATGGGGTAGAGTTTATGCAGTACTGTAATTTCTAAGTCCAAACATGTCATATTTTGCAAAATGCCTCCTGAATGTAGCAGTGAAATGATTTTTATTGAGTCTATAATTTTTAGTCATGCAATTATCATATGACTATGATAAAATTAAGGTAAACAATCCTGCTAGGTCATAGGATGGGTGAAAGAAATCTATAACAAAAATGCAGTATGACACTTGACAGATTTAGACTATTTGCCTACAAACCCAATTAACATAGTGCTCTTAACATATTACTTTCTAGCTGTCTTGCACTAGAGTGTTGTAGACTCCAAGAAATGACAGGCAGAAATAGAAACAATTTGCTGTGTCAAGTACAGACAGGAACAAGGAAAAGAAATATTTTATTTTATTTGTTTAAGAAAAAATGTATGGCCACTCCACACACTCATGGTGATTGCAGGCTGCTTTCAGAAGTAAAACCCTCAATACAAACCCCAATAAAATCTCATCACCACCTCTACCACCCATTGCGACAACAATCAAACAAACCATCGATGGGCTCCATGTCACTCTGGGGCCCCCAGGCCCGCTGGCAAGATTATGCCTTCAGGACCCTTTAGAGCAGGGATGGGTTTCTCCCGGTTTCTCCCAGTTCGCTGGTTACCCACTTCGTGGACTGGATCAGAGTATTTGCAGAATACCACAAAGTTTTTGAACGCGATCCCCTGCAGCGCACTTTTGACAGCCGATCTGGCAGCGCGTCCACGAAGCGGGTAACCAGCAAACCGGGAGAAACCCATCCCTCCTTTAGAGGAATATCAAGGTAGGGGCCAATCTTACTGCCAATCAAATCTACGTATACAAATGCAGATAGTCCTCGACTTATGACTACAACTGAGCCCAGAATTTATGTTGCTAAGTGAGACAGTGAGTTAGGTGACTTTTGCCCCATTTTACAACTTTCTCTGTTTTTAAGTGAATCTCTGCAGCCGTTATTTTAGTAACACGGTTGTGAAAAAATTCAACTTCCCCATTGAATTTGCTTGTCAGAAGGTAACAAAAGGGGTAACAAAAGGTAACAAGAAGGTAACAAAAGGGGACACTGCAACCATCATAAAGCTGAGTCAATTTGCAAGCATCTGAATTTTGATCACATGACCCTGGAGATTGCTGCAATTGGTCATAAGCATGAAAAACGGTTACAAGTCACTTTTTTTTCTGTGCCATTGTAACTCCAAATGGTCATTAAGCAAACTGTTGTAAGTCAAGGACTACCCGTAAAGGATTTTCTATATCCCTAAAACTAACATTTGATACATTTGTCCTTCAAAATAAGAGAAAAGATGCTGACTGAAAATACCAGACATACATTGCTAACTTTCCACAGCCTAAATGTCATGGCTAGATTAACAATACCTGACATTTTATTTTTCTAAAGTTGCCTGTTTAGAAGTCGCATTGGAGCTGATGGGTAGGTCTTGAAATATTGATTGATGCCACCGAGATGTCTATTCTGAATTCTCAGAATAAAGCATAGGCTGGCTTTTCTTTTTCCTTGCCCAAGAAACGACTACTTTGTAAATCTGGTGATACTGAAAATCAGATTCAGACGTGTTGGGGGTTACCTTTTACCTCACATTCGGAGATCCCATTTCACCACCCTTTTCTTTAGGATTACGAATCAAGGAGGTTTCATCTCCT
Source organism: Boaedon fuliginosus (assembly GCA_027560395.1). Taxonomy (NCBI): domain Eukaryota; kingdom Metazoa; phylum Chordata; class Lepidosauria; order Squamata; family Lamprophiidae; genus Boaedon; species Boaedon fuliginosus. Next base: position 134,741 of record JANHGC010003427.1, read on the forward strand.
CACCCCAAAATCTGAAGCCCTCTCTCCAAACTGAAGATATCTCCAGAAGGCAATGTGAAAAAAAAAAGAGCTGCTGAATCTCATATATTGGCAATTAACTAAGAGAGCTACAGCTTGACTATGTCATCTAATCATAAGCATGTCTGCGGTTCCTATTAATAGTTAATTTAGCTTGCTTTTAAATCATAAAAAAACCTTAATAGTAATGAAAAGGCATGACCTGTCACTCCTGGGGAGGCCTAGTCACATTCCTGCCTCAAGTTTTCCATGTGACACAGCCATGCTGCAATTAAAGCACAATAATTTGCTTGTTATTCCAGGCAGGCCCTAGCCTTAGTAATGGGCTGCTTGGTGGAGAGATGGATTTCCTTGTTAGGAGCTAAGCACAGGATTAGCTGAATTCTCCATGGAGAAATCTTGATTTGTTCAAGGTCTTTCATGTTTTCTTCAGAGAAAGGATTATGTCTACTTAAAGAGTGGGCTTGTGTAAAAAGCTACAACGTATAAGAAAAGGATTTAGGGCAGTCAGGCTTGCGGTTAAGTAGCTGAAGGGGTAGAGGGTGTTTTACAGCAAAGGATTATTTAAATCCATAACTTAAAAAAAAACGGTTCAGCAGCACAAGGTCAAAACAGAGTAACGTGCTGGAAAGGCAGTTAAGCATAAGTTAATATTCATTTTACTTTGTCTAATTATTGCAAGGATTGAGAGTTAATAAGTGGAAAAAGAAAGAGTCCAGCTGTCTCTTCCTCTGAAGTGCTATAGGAAGGGGAAATGAGACAGAATTCAGTCCCATTTTTCTTCTACTTTGCTTTTAGAGTGCAGGCTTATTGTGACATTTCTACCCGCAGTCGCAAACGTTAGAAAGGATCACTTCGTTATTTGTGAAATGAGGCCACAACAAAATAGACAGATAAAAACTTCTGTTACAAAACTTAGGAAAAACTAATGCCGAGCTGACCTTTTCTACTCTTTACTACTGGTATGTTGGTGTGTATGAGAGAGAAAAAGAGACTAAGATGCACCAAAATTTGTTCTAAAATTGGAATTCAGAGATGAAAAGCTGAATGCTACACAAACAATGTTGGTCAAGTTGTCAATATGTGGATTGTCTGCTAATTAATTTACTCGTTACCCTACAAGCAGATTTACATTATATTCAGAATTCAGCAAGGTCCTTAATTTTTACAGTTATCTTCCCATATTTCCAATATGCCCTATTTTAAAGTTCCCTGTCTTCTAAACTTCATTTAAAATAAAATTCTATGGCCAAAATAATGAAGAGAATTCATACAATGATGAGACAATTATTTATAAAGGTGTAGAAAGTATCATTAAGAACAAATGAAGTTTCTGAAAATGAATGCTGTGAATTATTTTGTCAAGGTAGGTAAATTGAAAGGAAGAAAAATATTTTTTTACCTTTATTTAGTTGCTAAAAGTTTATTTTCTTTCATGTTTTGCTCACTCAAGCTATATTTTTCATACATTGAAACAGCCCAGAGTCACCCTTGTTTTCCACTCAAGTGGTATTAATTTTCTAGCAGTTTACATACACCAATATTAAATATGCCTGATTCTTATTGGGAAAGGATCTTAATTTTTGTATTATTACAAAGATTTTATGTATTACAATACATAAAATTTTCAGCATCACATCCATTTCAATGAGAAAATGGATTGCTTTCTGTTTGTTACTTCTGTGTCTTTGTATGAATGGCAAGTATTTCTAATATATTCTGGGGCTTGTTACCTATCTCATATAGACTATTTCTTCCAATTATTGCACCCTCCAGGGTGTTAAGCACCAATTTTACCCCATCAGCCTCATATACCCTTCACCCCTCCAGTCCTTCTCTTCTCCCTCTCCATATAACTGTTGCCAGAAGTCTCTTCATTTTGACAGATTTACCTGAAAGTGGATATGAAGACAGCTTTCGAATGCCAGCCTCCCAATTCTGAGCAATTTATCCAGAAATAGCAGTGCCTCTGCTGATAATGGAAATGGTGCTAGGAATGTTGGAAGAGAATTGTTTAGACCAGTTTTTAAAAGGAAGTGACCTAATTCACACTTCACAGTCTATGAGAAGAACAAGTGAAAGCCCTATTTTCCTTTGCTTGCTGTCTTAAGCATACTTCCATGTTCTTGCTCACATACAATTTATCCTGTGCTAATGTTGCCTTATGAAAAATTTCTTCAGTTTGGGATGTAGACTCTGGACTTCCAAATGCCGTGGACTCCAATTCCCCTGGTGTTGTGCCCTCCAATCTTTTTCAGCAAGGGAAGCAATTATCTGTCATTTCCTTCTGAGTGGCTTTGCTGGCTATACGTATTTTTTGCAAAAACTTTAGTTGGCAAAACTAAAGCATTAAAATACATATTCTCATATACAGAATTGTTATTCCTTTCTTGCATTCCTATAGGTTTGGCTCCATATATTCTTTTGCAGATATAATTATGTTAGTGTTTCTGTAATATAGTGATTATAACCTATACCCAAAATGAAGAGGATCACCTCTGTTTGAAAACCCCAAGAAATCCTTCTTTTAATTGCTATTCTTCTTGATACCTAAAGTGCTAGGCACTTCATTGTTTTTAACCAATTTACCATTTTACTGTTTCATTGTATTTATTGTAATTTGAAGTAGAAGGATTTTACCCCAGCTCCCAAATATTCCAATAACTAAGTACTGTAAATGAATTATTGTTGTATTTTCCTGAGCTGGAGGTGATGTGATAATGCAGAGGCTTAATGATGCTGGAACTGCTGGCCAGAAATGGTTTGTATTCCAGCAGTTTGAGCCCAGCTCTGTGAGATGGAGGAGTGACCTCCCGTCACTTGATCCCTAGCTCCTACCCACACAGCAGTTCAAAAGCATGCAATATTGTAAATAGATAAATGGGTACCACTTTGGTGGGGAAAACCTAGCTGTGTTTGTGTGTATGTGGAGAGCAGAAGCCAGCATTAGACCTTGACTGGACATGAGGCATCGCAAACCAAGCACGGTGAAATCGGGGGGGGGGGGTAGGTAACCTGAGTGCCCCTAGTTAATTGATGTGAAGCTAGTTTTCCTCCTGTGGTGCACCAAGGATAGTTGCATAAGCATCAAACAGAATGAATTAGCATTTTGGCAGTCAGGACTACCTTGTGTGTGTATGTGTAGATTCCCTGGACATTGTATGCCATGCACTATTTATTTATTTATTTATTTATTTATTTATTTATTTATTTATTTATTCAATTTATATCCCGCCTCTCTTCACCCAT
>JANHGC010003428.1:12974-29221 GCA_027560395.1 Boaedon fuliginosus
TATCCCTGCTGTCATATCCCTCTCCTGCTCTGAGACACAAATCAACAAGATGGTGCTTTTTATCATGTCCTTCACTCATGGCTCTCTCAGCAGCATTTTTATTATTATCTCTTACATCTATATTCTTTGTTCCATCCTGAGGATCCGATCGGTGGAGGGCCAGCGGAAGGCTTTCTCCACCTGTTCCACCCATTTTACCGCCGTTTCCATCTTCTATATCACCCTCTTCTGTATATATGTGCGGCCCAGTCATAGCTTTCTACCAGACCAAGGCAAGATGTTTTCTGTTTTTTATGCAGTGGTCATCCCCATGTTAAACCCACTGATCTATAGCATAAGGAACAAGGAAGTACAAGATTCCATAGTGAGAGTGATCAGAAGAAAAAGACTTCCATGAATCTTGAGCTAGTGATGAATCCTAAGTGAGGAATTTTTCTCCAAAAAGAAAAATAATTATTTAAATTGTATGATTGCCTTTAAATTATAAGCTGCCTACAGTTGCCTAAGTGAGATGGGTGGCATAGAAGTTTAATAATAAATAAATAAAATAAAATAAAATTTAGATCTTTTGCTTTTAAAATACAATAACAGGTAAGCTTTTAATAACAAAGTTCATGAAGAATAAAATTTTATTTTGTAGTGGTTACAAAACAGTACTGTGGAATCAATAAAATTAATCCTGAGCTTCTACGATTGCTAATTATTTCTGTTGTAGATATTTTTTTTCCACTTTTCTTATTCCACAGCCCCTGTATTAACTAACTGTAGCTTTCTAAATCCTGAGGGATGAGCACATACAGTTTTACATAATGTTCCATAAAGAATGTTGATCTCCTCCTGGCAGGGAATCACAGCCTTTACCCGCCTAGAAACCATTGGTCTAGGGGAAGGAAATGTCTGCCTTCATGCAGAGTTTAATAAAAAGGTTATTTCCCTTTTAGGTGTTCAAAGATTATAGGGTCTCTTGCAACACTGAAGGTCTTATATGCTACCCCCAGAATCCTCCCAAAGTTTCCAATGAATGATATGGAAAGTTGTCAGATAAACAGCAAGTAAAAATGCTGGCCTTTTTTTTTTCATTTTAACATAAAGTAAAGGAAATCAAACAGAGGCTCAGCAAGGGACAGCATCTGGCTTATCTTGCCTGAGCACAGAAATTAAGCAAAGTCAGCCATAGTTACGTTTTGGATGGGAGACACCAAAGAATCCTGGGACTTTTGGCTAGCCTGGGGTGTCAAAAATGCTTCCTGGAAGAAGACAATGGGAAACTAGTTTTATGTGATTTCCAGGAAAACTGCATGGATATATGGATTTTTTTTTCAATGTATCCTCTGTCATGATGTTCAAAGGTCAAGTGCAGCCCTCAGCTATACACCCACCCAAACTGTTGTTTAGATATATAATTCTCTGTTAGAAGATATATGTAAGGTGCATATGCCTATGGTCAAGTTGGTCAAGATGGAGAAAGTTCCTAGAGATTCATTCATTCATTCATCCTCTTTTTGATTTTCACTTGAGACCACAGGCGGGGGGTGGGGAGTTACCCATGAATTTCAGTTAAGGAGCCTGAATCTACCTGTTGCCCATCCGTGTTTTGGGAAACTCTTCTGCTGTGACCTCATCTATTCTCTGGAGAGTCCACTGATCTCCATACTAAGGTAACCTTAAGTTTTCCTTAGCTGTCCTGGTGTTCCAAGTCCCACCCCCACCCCCATAATAGAAAAGATTTTGCCCTAGATAAAATTAGAAACACCTGGCTAACTATTCTGCCAGCGGTGCTCTCAACAAATCCCATTCAGGGAGTGGGATCAGCATAGCACCAATTAAGCACTTTAGGTCTTTAGCACTTTCCTTCAAGAACTGGAGCTCCAGTCGCTACCCAGCTTGGAGACATGAACCACCCCAAACAAGATTTTCTTTTGCGTAGCCAGTGGCTGAATCTAGGTTCTCCTTGATTGACCCTATCTACTTTTTTGATGCCCTACATGATTCTCCACTCTAACCAGTCTCAATGATGCAGGGGAAAATGCTTTGGCTACAAAGAAAGACCTGCCTAGACTTTTTTTTTCTCAAACTGCAAAGAAATATTCCCTTGACTAAAGGTCGAGTAAGATAGATGAAACATGTAGGCAAAGATATCTCTCACATGGTTTCACCAAATGTATCTCAATCTCATCTCCATAATTAACCACCTCCCGTGTTTTAAAGGAGAAAATCTGACGCAATGCTGAACCACTTTAGGCAGCCACTTTAGCTGTTGGCCAAATTACAGAGTATCGGCTTTAAGAAAGAAGGCAGGAATGTGCCATTCCCATTTCAGGATGCCTTTGTAAAACAAAATCCTGTTCAATGTTTTATGGAAACATTTTTTAAAAAATGGGTTTTGGGGCTGCTGCTGCCAGGGAGAAAACAGAAAAAAGTGGAGGGCCAGTGTAGCTTCATTGCTTAGCGCCAGCCCTGCCCGCAGAGTGGAAAGGCTAGCCCCAGCCCTCCACTGCCAGCCAAGGCAGCATTTGAGGGAAAAGGCAGAGCTGCGGCTGCTTCCCCACCTGAGTGGAAGGACCTTGTGGCGGCTCTTTGGTGAGAGGGGCTCGGCTTGCGTGGACTCGTCCAACTGCTGAGCTGTCGGGGGGTTTTCAGCAAAAGGAGGAGGAGCCAGCAGCAGCAGTCACATCCATCGCATTCTGCTATACAAAAGGTCCAGGTCTCCAGCCCATTTAGGCCCATGCTGATGGTGGCTCTTCAGCACCCAGGCGCCTTTTGACAGCACTTTTTGGATGGTTCTCGGACAGGTCCTTCTACTCACACAGGGAAGTAGCCGCAGTTCCCCTCTTTCTTTCAAACGCTGCCTTCGCTGGCACTGGGGTGCCAGCATGGGTCCCCAAGCTCAGAGCCCTGGCCCTCCACTTTTTTCTTTTTTTTTCTCTTTCACTGAGAAAAAACTGCAGTGACTGATTGGGCATGGCCAACTCAATAATGATGATGCCACCTCACCTTGCTGTGAGTGATGTTGAGTTGGCCATGCCCACTCAGTCACATGACCCCACACACAAAGCCACACCCACAGAACCGGTGGTGGGATTATTTGAAACCTACCAGTACCCCTAATCATCCTGATTGCTGTTCTCTGCATGTTTTCTAAAGCCTCAACGTCTTTTTTATAGTGTGTATAAAACTACTATAATTATATATACTATATAGTGTGTATAAAACTACTATGCCAGTGGTTCTCAACCTGTGGGTCGGGACCCCTTTGGGAGTCGAATGACCCTTTCATAGGGGTCGCCTAAGACCATCAAAAAACACGTATGCCCATATGTGTTCCCAAATAATTTTATGGTTGGAGGTCACCACAACTTGAGGAACTGTATTAAAGGGTCGCGGCATTAGGAAGGTTGAGAACCACTGTACTATGCTATAAGGTTCTCTTACTATAACCCACCTTCTATATGTCAACCATTAAAATATATAAGGACAGCTGTCCTGACTCTTGGAAATCTGCACTGTTCTGTAGATTCCAAGGCATAGGTGCATTTTGCAAAGACAGCCAATGAGAAATGTGCACTAACAGGCAGAAACTGAAGCACCTTCAGATTAAATACAATTTTTTCAGTGCAAGTAATCTTTATGCCCACTGGAACACCCCCCAAAAAATGGTTACTACCTGATGGTGGCAGTACATTCCCCAAACTCTAGTATGAAGGCTGAAGGACAAATATAAAGATGCCTTTCTGTGCTGCAAGACCAGAAATCCATCCCAAGGAGTCCTTCTCTGGAACCCATGCATGCTTTTCTCTGATCTGACTGCTTAAAAGGATCCTCTCTCTGCAAAATACAATTTAATCCCAGGTAAAAGTGATTAGGGTTACAGTCAGGAACAAGAAGGAAATAAATCTAAATAATACATCATTTCATCGTTTAGGTGGACAGAGGGGGAAATGCAGTATTACAGCATAAAGAGATTAGGGCATCTATGGGGTATAATTTCAGGACAAAGGATTGTAAAATTTGGAAAGGTTAAGAGGCATGTTTAGTAGAATTTTTGTTGAAATATCACATGATTTGTGTAATCACCAGTTGTTATCCAAACTTCCTATTTTTTTTAGGTGACAGCTGAAATTGGGGATGTTTTTGTTCAAAAAGAAAAAGTTACATGTGAGAATGACCTTTTCTGGATCTTCTTTCATTCGTTGTCAATGTTTTGTGACATTTTGCAGCTAAGCTTACTTTCGACTTTTCTCTGCAGAAAACGCACATATGACAAAATCAAATCACACGCTGGTGTATGAATTCATTTTGATTGGATTTGCTGGATCTCCCGAATTACAGGTTTTCTTCTTCATTTTCTTCCTGATTATTTATTTCATTACCTTGCTGGGAAATTTTGCAATGTTTCTGTTAATCCAGATAGACTCTCGACTTCACACCCCCATGTACTTCTTCCTTAGTAACCTGTCATTACTTGACCTTTGCTATTCTTCTGTGGTCACCCCAAAGATGTTGATAGATTTTCTGATAGAAAGCAAAACTATTTCCATAAGGGAATGTGCAGCACAAATGTGGTTTTTTGCCTTCTTCGTGGCTGCTGAATGTTATCTCTTAGCATCCATGGCATATGATCGGTATGTAGCTATTTCTAATCCACTGCTTTACACGGTTATTATGTCTAGGAAAACCTGTCTGTTACTCTTAGTTCCACCTTGTTTTGCTGGACTATTAAATGCCATGACACATACAGTTATGACTTTCCAATTAACTTTCTGCAAGTCCAAGATCAATCATTTTTTCTGTGATATCCCTGCTGTCATATCCCTCTCCTGCTCTGAGACACAAATCAACAAGATGGTGCTTTTTATCATGTCCTTCACTCTTGGCTCTCTCAGCAGCATTTTTATTATTATCTCTTACATCTATATTCTTTGTGCCATCCTGAGGATCCGATCTATGGAGGGCCAGCGGAAGGCTTTCTCTACCTGTTCCACCCACCTCACTGCCGTTTCCATGTTGTATGGCACCCTCTTCTTTATATATGTGCGGCCCAGCCACAGCTTTCTATCAGACCAAGGCAAGATATTTTCTGTGTTTTATACTGTGATGATCCCCATGTTAAACCCACTGATCTATAGCATAAGGAACAAGGAAGTACAAACTGCTGTAGGCAGGGTGATCAGAAGAAAGGGACTTTTATAAACTAAATTAAGATTTCCAGGTTCGTGCAAAATGAAAAAGACTGATTTTAATATTTTGCTATTTAATGGAATAAAGTCTGATTTTGTAGTAATCATAGTAACAATAAAGGTAATACTGAGCTTAATTAATTCTGTTTTGGTGACTTTTTTCTATGCACAGACAGACAGACAGACAGACACACACACACACACACACACACACCAGTGCCCTGTTTTTCTCTTGATATACATTTTGCCCTAAGGAGCGGGAATATATTTATTTATTTATTATTTTTTATTTATTAGATTTATACCCCGCCTCTCTTCACCCAGAGGGGAACTCGAGGCGGCAATATATAGTTTTGCATAACTAACACATCCTGTACAAAATGTGGAGCTCATCCTGACTGGGAGATTCTGGAACTTATAGTCTTCACATACCTAGGGACCACTAGCCTGGTAAAATATTTTCTATCTTTAAGCAGAAGGGTTTGGGTTTGTTTTTGTTTTTTGGGGGTTTTTTTAAGTTCATTTTTCTTTTAGGTTTTTCAAATGGATCTCTTTAGGCTGAAGTCACAGAATCTCATACAATACTATAGAACCTTAAATGTAACCCCCAGAATCCTTCTAAAGGTTCGATTGAATTGAAATTTCTACACAAAGGGAAATTTGATAGATAAACGACAAGTAACAATGCTGACCATATTTCTTTTACTGGATTTCATTTACTTTATGTTGAAATTAGAGTCTCAGAAAGGGGCATCATCTGGCCTATCTTGTCTGGGCTCAGAAGTTAAATCATCATTATTTTTTAGAAGGAATCCCAGTCAAAAATGCCTGGTGGAAGAAGGCCTTAAGAAATCATTTCTGTGAGGTTGCCAAAAAAAAAGTCTGCATGAATATATTTTCTCAATGTATCCCCGGACCACTATTCAGCCCTCCCAAATTTTGTTTTATAGGTGTATGGTTAGAAGACATTTGTAGAATCTGAGTGGGGTTCATGTGGTCAGTTGGTCAGGTTATAAAACGTTCCTGTAAACTCATTTATTCATTCAATCATTCATTCATTTTTCTCTCTAGCTTTCATTTAAGAATACAGGGGGGGGGGCATTTTTGGAAACATATACAATGTTCTTAATTCAGATTTGTGGCTATTCTATTACGTCCTCATGAAATAGTCTCCATCTGATCTCCGGTAACTTACCCTAAGGCAATCTTGAGGCTCATTCAGGTCTATTCTGTTCTTTTCAGAGCAGGAATATCCAGTTCATTCAAAGTGCGCTCTCCTACTCTACCCACCAGGTCTCCAAGCCAGCACCTGACTTGGATACTTGACCATGCTTCATAGTTCAATTTCTCCCCATGCCTGTCAGTTGTTCAAGCTATTTTTAATGGGCTGATCACACTTCTGAAATACTGCTAAACACATCCAAAAGGGACTCTTTTTGAATATATCAATGCAAAAGATTTGCACAAACTGAGACTAGGTTGTGACAAATCTGGCAATTGGGTATCAGAATATGCTGCTTCCTCCAGGTTCAAGACCATCCCACACTAATCAGAATGATGGATGGATGTTTTCTCCCAACATATGATATCTGGGTAGGGGAGAGAAGAAAACAAGTCCACAATCCCTGTACATAATATGACCTGTATACAATAAATAAGGACAGCCCATTTTGCTGGAAAATCATTCCAGTGGCAGGATAGGAATCTCCAAATGAGGGAGTCACTTTTATGCCCGTTTAGTTTTCTGCAGCCTCAAAATAGAAATACATGTTAACTCATGTATTAGAAAATAGATGAACTCAGCCCTAAGGAAGAAGCATCACTGTGTTCCCAGACACTCATTCCATACAAGATTACCTCATGCCAAGACCATACTTTATTCCAAGTTACAGACCTTCCAAACAATTTGGCAGGGGTGGTTTTTTTCCCCCCTCTCATATTTTAGACAACAGGCCAAGTGCTGGTTGGAAGATTCAATATTCTGTGTAAGTCTTAAATAAACAAGTTAAGGCGAGGAAAAGCAGTGATGAAAGAAGGGTCCCAATTAAGGTTCTTTTTCAAAAGGCAACTGGGCTTTCTTTGTTCTTCCTTGAAGACGTTTTGCTTCTTGTCCAAGAACATCTTCAATTAAATCCTTCGGTACTGAAGAAGCTTCTTGGATGAGAAGTGAAATGTCTTCAAGATAAACAAAAAAAATCCAGTTACCCAAAGAACCTTTGGGACAACCATGGCCTGGACGACTGAGAACCTCCACAGACATGAAAAAGCTGTCTTTTTTAAAGTACATGTCCAGGCTCTATTCTATTCTTCTACTCTATTAAAATACTCCACCTGGCCATTTTTAAACTACCTCATTTGACATAAAAATACAAAGTGGAAACATGGGCGATGTCAGGATTTTTGGATCAATCCATTCAACATGCCTTGCTTATCCTCTGTGCACTGGTTCTCTTTTAATAAGGTTGGATGAAGATGCTTCCAGCTCTTTTCCTCACATTAAATGCATGTGACTATCTATTGGCATTTCAAACCTAATCCGGAAAAGAAACAGCAAAAAATAAAATCTTCATAAACAACATGACTAAATGCCAGGGTCATATCAAATCATTTTTAAATTGCCATGGTACTGTATCTCATGGAAAAAAAGATATTTTCACCTGCAATTGAATTATAAGGAGTGTACAAACTACACATCTCTCTGGAAAGGAGAGGAATACCTTTAGGGTCACCTCTCCTCACAGTTCCATGTAAATATTAAATCGCATAAAGCTGAAGTGTTTCTCTCAAAGCACCACCAACTGGACTATAAAATGGAATCTCAAATCCTTAATTCTTGTTGGCAGTCCAGAAGAATAACATGGTTTTTGGTATTGAATGTCACGAAGAACAGGACCAGGAGGGTCACACACTCCCTATGGTATATGGGTTTTATGTTTGAGAAGATTGCCCATAATAAGTGTGATCTATCATATGACAGTAGTTGTTTCCCATTTTGATGTAGATCTTAGTGCTATTTTATGTGTCCTGGTTGCTGTCTGTCATTTACCCTGGAGGTAGCGGCTTGATTATGCATTCCAGACTCAAGATGAAACTAGGGGGATAGTCCTGAACCACAAAACTTACTGGGACCATTCAAGTTTTGATGAAGACCATCTACCTGATCAACTAAAGCTGTTTGTCTCCCATGATTAGCCCTGAATCCTGATTATCTTGGCAATGATCTTGGCAATCCATTTTCTCTACAGTCCTCTGTAGCAACTTATCTCCATCATTTTCCTTAAAAAGACTCAAACAAATTATTTTCCTCACATGATTCATATTCAACTTTATCAAGATTGCTCCTATTGTGTCCCAAGGAGCTCACAATACAATTCTAAGAGCACCTGCTCACAAAGAAGCAAACTGCATTAACTGTAGCCATCAATGACCTTTATAAGGAAATGTTGTGCACCTTCTTGCTATATAGACTAGCTGTAACACTTCAAATATAAAATACATCAGTTCCAGGTCTATTTAGGAACTGAATAGGCTCATCTCTATCTATAAAAGAGAAGTGTGGGTGTGGGTGGGTGTGGGTGTGTTGGTGGATGTGTATGTCCTCAATAGGCTCTTTCATGTTAGCACCAATCTGGCCCAAACTTGCCACACAGATCACTTACCCTCTGGAGACGAGCACTGGGGAGGGGGGTCATACATGCCCCCATGCCTCTGAGCCCCTTACAAACTTCCTGAACTGACAACACACACACACACACACCATGTACACTGACCGGCAAGCCAGCACAATTTTTTCTGGCACTCCACAAGGGGCGCCAGACAGCAGCTACTGTGCATGTGCACTACACTACTCACACCAAAACAACATGGCACTGATCTGCCTCTGCTCCTCTGGCCTCAACGGCCTCAGGTCCCCTGGCAAGTCTCCCACAGCAACAGCATCCCCAGCCACTTTGAACAGGCTGACTGCCATTTTGCCTCCAGCCAGCCTGGGTTCATTGTCCATGGTCAGTTTTCCCACCTGCTGCTTCCACCCCGACAGGGAACCCAGCCTGGAGGATGGCAAAAGCCTGCCCGAAGGTATGACTGGGGTCGCTGCCACTGCAGGAGACCTGCCAGAGGACCTGAGGCCATTCAACCCAGAGGAGCTGCCCACTGCTGCCGCTGCTGAAAAGAATCACTTCCAGGGACTGGGATGCCTGCCCAGTACACTTCCCTCCCCGCGCCTGGCCACAGCCTTCTACTTCACTTTGGATCTGGAGGCTCCACACTTGGGTGGCCAGCCTTAACCACACTCCTGCACTGCCCCAATGTCACACCGCACTGAGGAGGCAGCCACAGGAGCCCACAAATGGCCCTGAAACAATCTGCCCAGGTGAGATGGGGGCTGCGAGAGCTCCATGACTGGCCTGCCCAGGCAGCGGCTGGCCGGCCGAGAGACACAGAGAGCACATGGATGCACCAAAGCCTCCACACATGGCCCACCTGCCTCCCTGCCTCACCTGCCCAGCCAGCCTCAACCATGCTGATACAGAACCTTGATGTCAGCGGACACTCAGGGGGAGTAGGGAGCCACCAGGTATGGGCTCTACTGCTGGGCCTCAAGCTGCATGGCCTGGAAAGAAGGGAGGAGGAAGGGAGGAAGGAAAAGAGAGGGGAAGAGAATGAGGGTGGAAGGGTGGATTAAAGAGAAGGAAGATACACAGAGGAGGGACATAACAAAGGAGGGAGGGAGGGAGGAACAAAGGAAGAAAGATGGCACAGAACAGACACTAGGGAGCAATGAAGGAGAGAGGGAACAGGAAGGGATGAACACGGCAGTCCCATAAAAAATTACCCCAGGCAACGCTGGGTCATCAGCTAGTATCTGATATCCTAGAGAATCACTATTCAATCAGTCTGCAAAGTAGTAGAATATCTGTGGCACTCCAGATAAGGCAAAAGTACAACTCCCAACAGACTCAGTTCAGCAGTATTTGGGAAACCACTTTGTTGTTAGTTGTGAAGTCATGTCCGACCCATCGTGACCCCATGGATAACATTCTTCCAGGCCTTCCTATTCTCCACCATCCCCTGGAGTCCATTTAAGCTTGCACCAACTACTTCAGTGACTCCATCCAGTCACCTCATTCTCTGTCATCCCCTTCTTCTTTTGCCCTCAATTGCTCCCAGCATTAGGCTCTTCTCCAATGAGTCCTTCCTTCTCATCTGGTGGCCAAAGTATTTGAGTTTCATCTTCAGGATCTGGCCTTCTAAAGAGCAGTCAGGGTTGATCTCCTCAAGGACTACTGGTTTGATCACCTTGTAGTCCAAGGGACTCGCAAGAGTCTTCTCCAGCACCATAGTTCAAAAGCCTCAATTCTTTGACACTCAGCCTTTCTTATGGTCCAATTTTCACAGCCATACATTGAAACTGGGAAAATCATAGCCTTGACTATACACACTTTTGTTGGCAGGGTGATGTCTCCGCTTTTTAGTATGCTGTCTAGATTTGCCATAGCTTTCCTCCCCAGGAGCAAGCGTCTTTTAATTTCTTGGCTGCAGTCCACATCTGCTGTGATCTTGGAGCCCAGGAAAATAAAATCTGTCACTACCTACATTTCTTCTGGCTGGAGAATTCTGGGAGCTGAAGTCCACAAGTCTTAAAGTTGCCACGTTTGGGGACCTCTGCTCTAGATTATCTGTGTATCGCCATGTACTTCACAAAGAATAGCTCTCTCCAATGTGTATACTGAATATGTTATGACCTTCTATCTTCTAGCGCAAACAGCTTTGTTGTTTGAAGGTACAGGATGGTTCTGACAGGTTTTCGGTGACAGGCTAAGCCTACAAAAAAAGGAAAGGTTAACACAGATGTTAGCAAGGTTGCCCAGCAAGCTTCATAACATCAAAAATAATTGAAGAAAATTGGGGAAATCAACAGCCCAAGAGAACCTTTAAGAGGTTCTCTAAGGGCAGAGCCACTTGTTTGAGGGAATGGCCAGTGTTAACTGCGGTCAATGCACATTGAAACAGTGACAACATTCAAGCATGGCTCTCCAGAGTCCCATTCAAAAGCTTTTTGCACAACATTGATGTATGGTCAGCAGGATTTCCACAATAAATTCTTTACTTGGTTAATCTGACATATTTACACCATTCAACAAAAATTAGCTTTCAACAGAATCAAAGGATCTGAAGGATTTAAAGTAAGCACGCCTGGAAATATATTGGAAATATCATGAATCTCAATCAAAGACCTCATTTTGTTTCTCCCTAGCAACAGCATACTCCTCCTCCTTTTTAATCAATACTAAACTTTGCCTTCTAGCAACAAACCAAATGTCAATCTACTCTTTTTCCATGCAAATACATCAATTTTGTCATACTGCAACACACTTTGCAGGGAGCTACTCTTAAAAGGTATCCAGGAGCTTCTTTTGCAGCATCTCAACTCCTAAAAGATACATAATATGAGAATCTTAACATGCCCATGGTAAAATAACATGCCCATGGTCCCTCAAGTCTTGCTACTGTGTTCATTGTAGCAGAATGTGTCTCTGTGTGTATAGGTGTATATCTCGGTGTCTGTGTGACTGTGTGTATTCCTGGGAGGGATGAACAAGGGACCCTGGGAATAAATGAGGGATTTATATTTCCAGTAAGATTACCTAAAGGATGAAGATCATCCCAACTGCTGAGTAAAGCAAGCAGAAACAGCGATATAGGGAAATGCTGGAGGTGGATAATCATTTTAGTGACAATAGCAAAGCTATCATTCTATGCTATGCAGGGGAAAGCTAGGGTCAATTGTCACTGTATTTTACAAAAACACACACACACACACACACACAGATAGTCAATCCTATGCCAGTTGCTCAGCCCTCAAGTTGCCTGGCACCCATGCTACTAAGAAACAACCAAGGATCTTTCAGGATATTAATTATATTTATTGACAAAGTTTAAAAAGAATAGGACCAATATAATGAAACAGATATAACAACTGAGCTTAGAAATGACAAGATTTTGAAGTGGTGGAGAGCTTTTGTCTTTTAGGATCAACTGCCAATAATAAAGAGAGGAGAAGAGGCAACCAGAAAAGAGATAGTAGCTAAGAAAGCTGACAAGAGAAAAGTGTCTTTTGTTTCCTCAGTCTGGAGTATGGAGAAGTTCTTCAAGCCATTTTCCTCAAATGACACAAAGATTGGGAAAAGGAAAAGATGGACGATGCCCAGCCCAGGAATAAGCAAGCAAAAAAGGCAAAAAAAAAGTCAAGACTTTGTCAGAACAGAAATAGAAAGCAGAAACTAAACAACGAAAGGTAGAAACTAAAAAACTAAAAAGAGAGAGATGAAGGACAAATTGCAGAAAAAGATGCACAGCTCTGTAGAAAGTGACCATTAAGATATACAGGATTAAAACAACAGGAACTTAGAAGTCAGCCATAAACAAATATATTAGAGCTATAGAATAGAAAGATGTGAGAATATAATGGAATTGGACTTTAAAGACAATAGATAAAGACCTTATAGAAATAAATTGTTAAAATAGAAAATAGTTTTATTATTAAGATTAATTTCTACACTAGTTTTCAACTTCCTTTCTTTTATTTGTAAGCTTTTCTTTTGTAAAATAAAAATCTTCTCCATCCCCCCTCTTGCTCCAGAAATTGAGGGGAGATGCACAAATCTAATCTGTTGTCTAAATTTCAAGTGCTTTTTGTTGATTGAATATGAATGGTTCAAAAGAAGAATCTGCAACATCATCAAACCAGCATTTAACAGGGAAACAATGAAGATCTTGCAACAGTAACTAGATCCTATGACAGGTTTATATCTACAAAGTTCAGAATTATGCAGGTGATGGATCTGTGACACTCTATGGAGCAACAGTTGGACTTTTAAGAAACCAGATAGAAATCTGTTTGGATGCCAAGATCAGGAAAATGCTTTCACTACATTTAGAAGGAGGGGCAGCATTTATACCAACTGAAATATTATTTTTTTATTCTATATGTACCTCACATTTTCTTCAGGAGGTCAAGTCAGTTTCCACTTGCCTCATAAAAGGCTTCCACAACAGCCTTATATGTGGTAAACTGGACTGAGAGAGATTGGCTCAGTCGGTCATTTGGCCCTGGAGCTGGGCCAATATTTAGAATCACATCTGTCCAGACAAAACCAACATTATTAGTGATACATGAATGTTTTTGTGTATATTATTATTGTTGTTGTTGTTGCTTTAATGATTGATTTATTATCTGTCCTTCTACCCACAGGAGACTCAAGTCAGAAACAATTTAATGTAATATCTAAATAACGATGAATCAGTAACAATGAGCAAAAATTATTAGGGTAACTTGTTTTCTACTGATCGAAGAAAAGGTACTAGAGTCATACGTAGGATCTTTTCTACTTGCTTGTTAAATCTAGAATAATTAACTTCCATGAACCTGCAAGACTTATAGTTTACCAACTGTCCAAAGTTACAGTGGTGCTGAAAAAATGACTTATTGCCAGTACTTGCACTTACAACCATCAACATGCCCTTATCATCATGTAACCAAAATCGGGGGTCAAGATAACCAGCACGTATTTATGAAGGTTGCAGTGTCCTAGAAGTGTCATTTTGACCTCCCCAAGGGGCTTCCAACAAGCAAAGTCAATGGGGGAAACCAGATATGTTTAACACAGAAAATAAAGGTACAAAAAAATCATATCACTAAGAATTTCATTTTAGGCATATATTTTGAAAGAAAACGTGACGAAATCCTAAATGACACTGGAATAATATTGTACACATATTCTTTGAACAACTGATAGTAACAACTTCAAAAAACAGCAAAACTCAACAATTACATGACTGGAATCTTTATTTTTGCTTTCTTTATTTCTCTGATATGGTGGTATGTTTGACTGTATGATTGTGTTTTAGTAGTTTTAACTTAGAGATTGTTTTTATTGTTTAGGATGTTTATGTTGTTTTACTGTATTTTATTGTATTTTAATTGTATTTATTGTATTTTAATCATGCTGTATGCCGCCTCGCATTCCCCTTGACTGGGGAAGAGAGGCGGGGTATAAATCCAATAAACATAAACATAAACAAACATAATAGATAAGATAAATAAATAGTGCTGGCTTGCTGTATACCGTGGAAAGTATGGATCATGCCTTTCCAGTATTTTCAAATCCAGCTCTTATAATTTTGCCATTTCCCAAGCTGGCTGAAATTGATAGGCATCGCGGACAGCAAAATTCACACCATAAAGAGTATCAAGTCGCCTCGAAACAGGGGGACCCATGGTTTTTTACCCAAATCTGACAAATGCTACCTTTGCTTTTAATTCATGGACAACTCCAGCAGATGGCAGCAGTGCACTACTCTCTTGAAATCTCTGGCAACTGATCCCTGGTTGTCTCCATCCATTCTTTCAATTGTGTGACTGCATGATTGTTGTCAGCTTGTCAACTTGTTTATCAAAGGGCAAACTGGTGTAAATCATTCTGGGCCTGAAAGAATGTGTGAGTGTATGTGGGTGCCTCTGGGCAAGCCCAGGCATGTCATGGCATACTGAGAATTAAAATAGATAACCAGCTACCTCAAATATATACAAATGGTTCCCAATAAGTCCTTTGAAGAACCTGATATTTTCAAGCAAACTGTGTTCTCATGTATTTGTTTCTGGAATTCCCCCACCCCATTCCGCATACTTACTGACATCTCCAGTGCTGCTCCATCAACTTCCAACACAGGCTATAAGTTAGAAGGTAAACATCTTCAGCTTAAGTTTGACTACAGATGATTTTATGGTCATGCCCTGAAATTTTAGGGAAAATACAACAGTTGCTTGTTTTTTGTTTTTTGTTTTTCAAAATACTTTATTAAACATTTTATAAAATTTGCATATCAAGTGTAGCAAAATCGGTGTGAGAACTATTCCATACAAGATTTGAATATCATATAAATACAATATATACAATACAGTACATCCCAAATTATGGTATAACAAAATTTTTATATCTATAATTCTTGATATCTATAATCTCCCATGCCTCTTTTTGTTGAGCTTTTGGTGTCCTTTCCAGTTTCCCCCGCTCCTTTCCAGCCAATTGTACCATTTATCTCAAATTTGACAGAAGTCTGTATCCTCCTTATCTTTCAACACCAAAGTTAATTTCATCAGCTCTGCACATTCCAGGATTTTTGTGATTAATTTATCCTCTGACGGTATTTCCCTTTTCTTCCATTCTTGTGAGTAACTTAATCTGGCTGCTGTTATTAGGTGAATTATGAGATAATAGATATTTTTATTGATTTTCCCAGGTAGCAGGCCCAATAAAAAAACTTCAGGTTTCAAATCTATCTTTTGGCCCATCACCTCCCAAATCCACCTTTTAACTCTACACCAAATATTTTTCGCCCTCGGACAAGTCCACCACAAGTGGTAGAACGTACCATTCTGTTGAGCACATTTCCAACAATTAGCATTTACAGCAGGGAACATCTTAGCAATTCTTACCGGGGAAAGATGCCACCTATAAAACATCTTATAGAGATTTTCCTTATATGAGGCCGCCACAGTTAATTTTAAATTTTTCACCCATAATTCTTGCCATTTGTCCAGATCAATCGTATACCCAAAAATTTTCATCCAAGCAATCATATTTTCTTTAACTATCTCCCCTTCCATCTTCCTATCTAACAACAGTTTTTTAATTCTTCTTGATCAGTTTTTCCTCTCCTTCCAGATTTATTTTGTCCAATTCTTGTGGGCCTCTATATATTCCGTAATTTTCTTTGTCTTTTTTATACCTTGATTGGATTTGGGTATAGTCCATCAATCTAAGTCTACCCCCTGATCCTTTAAATCTTGATTCATTTTTAACTCCCCCTTTGCATTAAGTAGATCTTTATATGTTAACTTCTTGTCCACATCCAAAAGATTGGGGTACACCACCCCCTCCATCACCGATAACCAATTTGGCACTTTGTCATAGAATTTCCATTTGATTTTCCCCCAGATCTCTAACAGAGCTTTCCTAATATAATGCTTTTTAAACGTACCACGTGGTTCACTTTTTTCCTCCCATA